>MU226486.1:1186442-1202154 GCA_018584345.1 Thuja plicata
AAGTTTCATTGCCAGATCAAGTGTATATTGGAAGATATTGAAAATTTTCGGTATTGGCAGCAGGGTACAGAAACTTTGAACTCAGTTTTGAAGGCTTTAGAGGCCCCGGATGAGGTTGAAAATTTGGATGACGGGCGCTTGCGCAGGTCAAGCCTGTAGAGCGCTTTGTGGCGTTTCTGAAATGGGGTTATAATAGCCGATCGGGTCAACTGGTGATGACTTATGGTCTTCAAAAGTTGGGCCACCTGAAATGGCGAAAAAATAATTTTCTTCAAAATTTATGTTCGGGTTTCAAAGGTTATCTTGAGCCGACTATGATGTAATAAAATGTAAAATAAAATAATTCTAAGTTTGGTCGGCCTTATTCTGGAACCTTCCCAGGTGGTGGAAAATTGCTTATATAAGGAACCCTGTATTATTGTCTTAGGCAGTTCAGAATAGTTCTGGGTAGTAGATCTGGGTAATAATTCGAGGCTTTGTCCTACAGAATATTGTAAGGGAATGCGCATGTGGCTTTGCATATTGTAATTCTGAAAGTTTGTAATTCCACATTTGTGGAGATAATAAGAAGCCAATTTTCTGTTCTTGCATATTGTTGTTGTTTCTCTATTTATGTTATGTGTTTGTGGTATTAAGGGGAGCATCCTTCATCACATCTTAGAGGAGGATAATATGGGGTATGTATGAACTATATCTAAGATACATTTTATTTTGGTGATGAGTATAGATAGTTAGAGAGATTTGAAGACAGGCAAGAATAGTAGAATAATGATACAGAGCAGTTGGATAACATCGATGATTTGGGGACTATGATCTGGAATCCTGGAAAGATAAGTTGGATTATAATTGTGAATAATCTATATTTTTGTAATGTAAGAGTGCCGAATTTGTATTTTCTCTTTGAATTATTAATTATACTTTGCATTGGGAGCCGACTGTGTAATAAGAAATATATATATATATATATATATATATATATGAACACTTTTGGTAGAGTGAAGAGTATGATGAAGATATGGGAGATTGTTGAGCGAATATATGTGTATCTACGAATGTGAGAGTAGAGAATGATAGAGATCAGTGGAGAACTATGATTGGAACCATATAAGCATTAAAGATGCTTGATTTTGTTCATTATTGAATAAAACTCTGTAAGAGAAGTTTTATTGTAAGAGCTATAAGCTCATATGGCCCCTAACAGGGTGTTGTATACCTTTAATAGTGTTGTATTCCTCTAACAAGGAATTGTACTATGTAATATTCAACTCCTAACAGGGCTAGGTCTCCTAACAGGGACATTATACTTTAGTGCATGCTTGTGGGTACAATCCCCACTGGGATTTTCCCTTGTTCATGGTTTCCTCAACAAAAAATAATGGTGTTATGAGTTTTGTGTTATTTTTTTATTCTCTTTTCATTTCGTCAAGTTTATGGTTTATCTAGAATTGGTTTAAAGTTTATTTTAAGTGTTGTAATACTGATTCACCCCCCTCTTAGTATTACTTAATCCTAACAAATCCACCTAAAAGACCTTTTTAAAATATGGAAAGGCCAGTAGCTATTTTTCAATCACATTTTGTTTCAAAAATTTAAAGATCAATTATGTTCTCTAGATGTCCAGTTGAATTCCTTCTAGTCTCCTAGATCATGCTTTCTATCATTCAAGTGAAAATGATACTTACATTCCTAATGAAGTTTCAATAAAAAATTACCAAACCATGAAAATATCTGACCTCTCCAATTTTTATCAATGTCGACAATTTTACAATTTCTCCCACCTTTTATGAAATCGTGTTCAATCTTATATTCGAGATGAAAAACCTCAAATAATCAAATTTTTTCTTCATAAAAATTCACTTAGTTCACTTATCTTTTTAAAAATAAAAATTCCATCAAGGTAAACAATGAGAAACTTACCTAGGAATTCCTTCAACACCTCAATCATCCACCACATTAATGTTTCTGGTTTATTAGTTTGTTCAAAGGACATAAATGTCCACTCATAAAACTCTTTATTAGTATTTAATATATTTTTAATTTCATCTATCTCTTGGATTCTTATTTGATGGTACCCAATCTTTAGGTCAATCTTCATGAAGTATTTTCCTCAACTTAATCAATAAACTATGTTATCCATCCTTAGAAAGGAAAATATGTACTTCATGGTGATCATTTTCATGATTCTTAAAATTTGTACACATCCTCATGCCTCACCCTTCTTGGGAACCAAAGAAAAAGGTACTACACAAGACCTTGGGTTATTTTCAATCAATCATTCCTTTTTCAACTACTACACTTTCCTTCTTAGCTTTGTACTATCTTCCAACATCATCTATTTTTCTTTTTCGATGGGTAACATAGCTCTAGGCATGATATTTGTGTGATGTTTGATGCTCAAAATTCCATGATACCATTGACCTTATATATTCATATTTATCATATTCTAATTTCAACCTATTAATTAAATCTAGCATTATATAGAGGAACCACATCTCCTATTTGAAAATATTTTTTTGATAATCCTATCATGCCAAGATTCTTTCAATTTCTATTCTATCTTGAGGTGTGCTGATACTAACTAGTTTACTTCTCATTGTTCTATTCCAAAAATAAAAATAGTAGAGATGTTTGTGATGCAGTCAATGATGGAGGGGCTAGAATTGATTGTTCGGCCTTGTAGTAGAAATAAACATAGCCAAATAAATTTAAAAAATGTACATCTTCATTAATCCAAACAAACATATAATATTCCTACAATATTTATCATATTCAAGTTATAAATTAGCTCACTGGCCACACTTTTATTCATAGGTCATCATAGGATTATTACTATATTGCATGCAAATAAATTTTAGATCATAGATTCATATATCTTAACTTCTTGAATCTCTCATTGTGTTATAATCAGTTTAGAGAGTGATTAAATACTGAATCCAACTTGTTAGACCCATTCAAAATTTTCATGGCTCCATACATTTTCCTTGACTCTGCAAACTTTTATTAGGTCTCTAGCCAAAATCCCTAAAACCCTTGGTTTAAATTCATGAAAAATCTAGCTTTTAAACCCTAAACCTCATGAGTTGTTATAAAATGAAGCTACTTTTTAGTAACTTAAGTTGCTTATGTTATGTCTTTTAAGTTGTCATCAAAGGAGCCATGTTATTCCTTAGAGTATTTTTCTAGCAGGGTTTTAAAATATTTCCTAAGTTTTCATCTACAAAAATACTTTATCCTTTTCATGTGTCATGCAACTCAATCTTGATCCAACAATTGGCTTAATGACTTAAAGTGAAGATGCAGTCAATCTAGACATCAAGACATCAAGCTATCAAGCCATTGTGACATCTATCCTCCAAATGTTGCGATGAGTCCCAGGTAAAAAAAATAGTAAAGACACAATAGGTTTGAGAGGATATGACGGTTAGCTTAATGAAATAAAGATGAGATGATAGACATCTATCAATCAAGCCATTAAACCTTTAGAAAATGTGTCCTAGTGGGTCCGACTGAGGACAAAAGGGGAAAGTTAAAAGGAAAGCATGTTGCAAAAGATCTAATGGTAGGCTTAAAGGGCTTAGTGATCAGATGTGCATGATCTCACCTTTAAGCCATTAATCTTGAATGACACATGGCACATGGAGGGCCCAACATAGTGGTAAAGAAGAGATTAAAGTGATGCAACTTAAAGATAATCTGATGGTAGGTGAGTTTCCTCAAATACAAAGATGTAGTTCTTTAATCATCAAGGCATTGTGCCCTTTCAACGCATAGAAAACTATCAAGTTTTGGGCCCACTGGTGGTCGGTTATCAAGTGAACAAGTCAGAAAAGATCATGTAGTCTATGTAATACCTTAAAGTGAAATTGATTGAAATCTTACCATCAAGACATTACGACATCGTTCCATGTGTCTCAGTGGGTCCAGCTCAGTGACAAGGTAATTAAGGTAAAGTGCAGTCAAGTTTAATAAAATCTAACAATTGACATGTCGCCTTAAAGGGAAAGTGCTCAATATCTACTCATTAAGGCATCACACCTTAATGATGCATTTCCATGGAAGGCTAGGCTTAGGTCAGAGGGTAAAGTAAAGACCAATCAAGTGGGTTTTGATCAAATGAATAGCATGAAGCCTCAAAGAAAAGGTGATTGTGATATAGCTATTAAGGAATTGTTCTAGCATGACACATGGAGGTTTAGGCCAGCTAGGCAGGCAGGATGGACATGACAAAGATGATAGGTGGAACATTGTCACAGAATTTCTGAGTTAAGTGGGATATGCTTCAAAGGTCTCCAAGTTGGCGAGATGGTGCCACATGTCCAATCTAGGATGAGAGATCTAGGGTGATTGCATAATCATGAGGAAGAAAAGAATATTCGGCCAAGGGCCATGAGTGAGTGAGGATTTGACATGTGGGAGATGGTCTCGAGGTCAAATAATTCAAAGAAGGTTGGTAGTTTTGTGTGCTAGTGCTCAGGTAGAAAACGTCACACAGTCACCACAGTCATGAAAGGTAGTAGGAAATGTTGGTGAGTGTGTGACTAACCATTGGCGGTTAGTGTCACACACTCGCACAGGTTAGTGGTGGTCAAGAAAATGTGCTTTGAGTGAGAAACAAGATGACACATGGCGGAATCAGATTTGTTTGATGTTCGAGTAATATAAAAGAATCAATGACATTGTTTTAAGGTTATGCAGAGTTGCAATCTTAGCCATTTTTTTGCACCACCTGTAGCCGTTATAGTTTAAATTTAAATATTTCAATCTTTTGTAGAAGGGTTTCATGGTGGTCATTTGATATTTTATCTCAGAGCCATAAATGCTACTATCTGATCTTGTGGATCGATTCTGCACAGCTTTTGAAGACCAAGGGAATTGAAATCTGATATGTGGAGATTAATTTATGTCCAGACTTGATAGAAAGAGTTTTATAATCAGAGGATAAGTGCGAACATAACTACTTGGTCATTTATGCTTTTATGAGAGCTACTTTAAGAGTCATGTCTTTGAATTTTTGCACTGTAGGGTCTTGTATTCTCATCCAACAAGCATGAATGTTGTTTTCATATCAGATTTTCATAGGGAAAGGATATTATAGGGTTTCAACTTGACAACATAATTGAATATTGCATTGATTAGTTGTAAACCCTAACCCTAACTTGTTTGAAGCTTGTAGCAGGGTATGTGCATGATGATGGTATGCCAAAGTAGGCCTTAAGTGGTAATGAAAATTCAGAAAATTAGGGTTAAGAAAGTTGACATAAAAATTTGGACAATTTATCAATCTTATCTCAAAAATGTGTAAGAAGAGAATCTGTAGAAAATTAAATATGTTTTCTAAGCTACTATCCCTTCTTTAAAAAGAATAAATTCTATATGGTGAAATTTCAAATTTCAATGTAGTAGTATGAAAATTTTAAGAAAAAGATAAGAAGTAGGTGTATGTCTGACCACCTTAAACACAATCAAGGGATAATATTTTTTTACAAGATTTTAGATATAAGTAGTAGAATCATGTTCAAATGTGACATATTTTTTTTTAAATTTTTTCCAAGTAAATAATTAATTATGATTTTTCTACTACAACTTTTCCAGAATCTAAAAAATCTCGTGTCTGACCACCTTAAATTAGTCTAAAATTCATCAAATTGATTTCTTTTTAGTTTTTAATTGTAGTAGGAAAATCATAGAATGTGACTCATGTTTTGGATTTTAAAAATGTTATACTGTTTGATAGTTATAGCTATTTTTTCAACCAGTCTATCAATCAAGACTAAAAAGATAAGATGTAGGCGTATGTCTCACCACCTTAAACACAAGAAAATAATAATATTTTTTTACTAGATTATAGATATAAGTAGTAGATTAATGTCTAGATGTGACGCATATTTTTTGTAATTTGTTTCCAAGTAAATAATTAATTATGATTTTTCTTCTACAACTTTTACAAAATATAAAAACTCTCGTGTCTAACCACCTTAACTTAGTTTAAACTTCATCAAATTGATTTTTATTTTTTTTCTTGTAGTATGTGAAGCATATAATGTAACACATGTTTCAGATTTAAAAAAATGATATAACATTTGAAAGTTATAGCTATTTTTCAATCAGTCTACCAATCAGGAATTCTTTTTCATATCACCAGTTTTTGGCATACCATGATCCTGCACATACCCAGCATTCTTTATCCTATAAAATAATATTCAAGACCATTTAGAAAAGGCTGGAGAATGGGGAAAGTAGAAAGAATAAGGTTTATACTTATTTCTATTCCAGGATATAGCAGATGCTCTCAGTTTTTATTGAGATAGAATAGAAATCTCATGATCTTTTGCATATTGTCATATTGCATATTTCCTTGTCATAATGATTCAAGAGCTAATTTCATAATAACATATATAATATATTATTATTAATCAACATATATTATATGTATTCTAAATGATCATACAACTGAAGCTACAAACATTAACAGTTCAAACGTAACAGCGAAGGCCTCCTTCTGAATATTTACATTTATCTTCAACCACATTTACCAAGCGTTTGTACCATGACCACAAAGAACATTGGGAACAAATTCATTATTCTTTAAAAAAGGGATTCAGACCTTGAATTACTAGCAATTAACTTCTGTAGAAACAACATTCAATAAAAGTGGCACTAGAAGGAGGGCCAAATCAAAATCTTTCATGGCTGCATGCACTCTTGAATGAATTGGATCTTTAGGAGATCTAGCTTTAATGGGTAGTGCTTTGTGTATACCAGGACATATCCATGAGATTCATTTACATGCACACAATATAATTCCTCTTTTTTTCCCCAATAATGGGCAAAATGTTATGAATCATGTAAGGATTGCCAAGGATCTAATATTTTTTCTTAAAATTAAACATGAAGATGTTTTCTGCAATCTATTTATTAGGATTTTTCAAGTTGTAGCACTTGAATGGTATGTGAGACTTCCATCCAGTTTGATTTTCTCATGAGTTGAACTATAAAATCTATTCTTACGTCAATTTGATCTCTATATAACTGCACAAAATTCTTTGTTCTATTTCACTATTGTGAGGACACCTCAAGAGTCCATTGCCAAATTTAATCATTGATTTGTTCTCATGTGTCAAAGTGCTCAAGATTCAAGAAGGATGGTGCATGATAGATGTTAAAAGAAAATTATTTATGGTGTTTGGATGTCTCATTTGCAAGCATGATTAGATCTTTTGGTGAGATTAGCACCCTACATGATGCATTAAACAAGCCTTTTTTGGAGCAATGTGGATGTGATGTTACAAATGGAATGAATGGTCAAGATGGAAGTTTCAATAAGCAATTGATTGAATTTTCCCAACTATTTTATCCCTGTGTCAATCTAGTCAACATACCATATCAGCTGCAATCATCATGTTGAACCAATTACAACTTCCCTAATATACAAATGATACAATCAACAAATAGAAAGAATCAAAAAAATCATTTCCAAGATCATAGTTGGAGTCAAAATGTCCATGCTAAAACCTTGGATGCAAGTATTTTATCTCCCAATGATGCTCCTTTTGCTATATTGTCATATTCTTGTTACACTCCAATACTTAATATTTCAATTCACGGTGATACCTCAAATGGAGAGGTTGTTGGCAAGTCATATGAGAATAATAAGTGATGCAAAAATGAAGATGAAATGGGTCTATAAGTTTATAGTAATAAAGAACTCAAGTTTCCAATTGATTTTTCAACAAAAATAATTCATAAGGTATCAAGATGCGGCAAACAAATCCAAGAGGAAGAGACATATTCAGTGTTGCCCCAGAATTATTTTTATGAACAATCAACAAGTGAGAAATCTTTGATATATTCAAAAGGTAATTTTTATGAATCCTTTGAAATTGAGAAAGGTTCAAATGATGAAGATGCACATACTCATAAAATATGTTGGTTGGATATTCCACTTGAGAAAAGTTAACTGAATGAGAGGTTGCAAGAATTGGATATTTCTATGTCATCATAAGATTTTGCAAGGATGAACATATGTAGGATACAACTCGCAAACCAAAATTGTCAGGTGGATTGCCCTGTTTTCCTTGGGAAGATGGACTTTTATTTAAAATGAAAGATGTCTACTAAAGAGGTATTAATTCCTATAGCAGATCATTCAGATAGTCAACCAAGGAAGGAATAAGATGAGTGTGATCAAACCCATGAGACTTTGGAAGATATTTTATTTCCTAATGAGGAAATTGAATTGATCATCATACAAGAGAATGATGGTGAGACCTATTATACACTGAATTTGCGCCTCTGATCTCAAGCTCTCTTGGTCTTCATAATCCAGTATAACAAGGGATTCATCTCAAGGTTGTGGGACCTTATGCTAACCAAGGTGAGACCTCCAGATTCTAGGCTAGTCCCTCTTGGATAATCACCTTAACTTGCTTCTTTTATAGGAAAGTAAAACTTTGGAGGGAAAGTGATAGAAGGAGTGCATGAAAGGGAAAATACATGAAAGCAAAGTACCTACTAGGTGATGCACTGAAATTAGGATTTGGATCTCAGTATAGAGGAATGAAACCAATGAAGGAATCAATTCTAATAAATCACAACTCACTAGATAGGCTTGCATAAGTATTTCATAGGAGGGCCTGAAAAAAAGACTCGACCTATGACTTGCAAACAAACATCCTTTTCTACAACTAGGTGTAGGAATGAGACAAGACTGTTAGGGGTTGTAGTATACCCACAAAACATCTAAAATCAGATCAGAAACAGTAACACACAAAGCACAGAAAGTGAGAGGGACTAGGAATCCCAATTTTCATCAACAACATTCATAAACTTCAATCTAATAAGAGATAATCAAGACAGTGAAGACAAGGATAGAACAAATATCACAATTACCTCAAGAATATCTTAATCATCAATGGGAATCACAAATGTAGGAAACCACAAGGGCAAAAAGATTGCCACAAATCAGTCTCTGAGAGAAAAGAAATCCCTCTACAATTGCCTATTCTGAGCACTAAGGCTCCCAAAAAAAATTTAAATACAACACTCAACTGCACGTAGGCAGAAGTCCCAAAATTTAACCAGGGTTACAGATTTTACAATAGAATAATCTACCCTAGAACAAAACTAATCTGGTCATAAATGCTCCAAAGATGAATCCCAATCAGATCAGATTTTTTCCTTTTGCACCCATCCCTGTACTTGATTATGCCCGCAGACAAGCAACCTAGGTCCATCAATTCTACTCTGCAACTAGGCCTTGCCATGAATGTTCACCAACTGATCATAGCTTCCAGGAAAAGAAGTGACCCCTGACGGCTGCCCCAACCTCTACATCAATGAGTCCTTGAATCATAATTATGCCTTTTAGCCAACTGCATTTTGGAGGGCAATAACTTCCTGATCGGGTCCTGGCCTGTTAAGCCACCGCTTAGCCCTCGAAAAGTTTGCAAAAATGCAACTGGGCTCTGAAAACTTTTAGTTTTTTCTATATCGCACAGTCGCTGGCCATTTTTTCTTTCCTCTGGATTATGAGTGACTACGTGACATTCCTTGTCTGCATTGCATATTCTATCTGATCGTGCACTCGCCCAGTCTTTTTCTCTATCTCTATTTCATGTGTGAGCGAGCGACATCTCTTCTCCTTATGCCAGTCGCACACCTATGAATTATTTTTCCTTTGTCTTCATTGCTCGACGAGTGAGCGATGAGCCCCCTGCTTTTGTTAATCGCACACTCATGGGTGCCTTTTCTTTCGTCTGCAATGACTGGCGACAGAGCGATGACCGCTTCTTTCCTTGATCGCACACTCACAAGTTGCTTTACTTTGATCATCATTGCTCAATGAGTGAGCGAGGACTTGCTTTTTTTCTTGTCACGTGGTCGCGAGCTGGCATTCTATCATCTGAAAACATTAGCGGGTGTACGATGAGTATTCCTATCACCTTGGTCACTTGGTTGCGGACCCTTAAGAACTGTGAAAACCATATGTGCGACTGAGCGACTGTAACTTCAAATCAGCATGTTACGCCTTATCGCGCACTCGCACTACACAAAACACATGAGTTAGAACCTACGTGAGTAGCTGATGACCTTAATATGACCTCCTCACGCACTCGTGCAACTAAAACATTGACCGCCATGAGATATTGCGACTGCACGATACACGCCCTAAACGACTCATCACCCACTTCGCCGAACTTAAAGACCTTGACCTAGACTGACCGTGATTGCACGATGACTCATTTTTTCCACTCATCACCCACTCGCAGACGGAACATGACTACTCAAAAATAGATCGCGATTGCGTGATGACTGTGATTTGTAGCTCGTCGCGCACTCGCACAACTTAAAGACCTAATATAAAAACTGATGTGACTGTGCAATGAGACAAAAGCAAGATTTGAAAAGGGAGGTGACCATTTTTCTCTCTTTTTGCACTGTAAATACAGGATTTAAAAATTAGAAAGCACGGTCAAATGCATAGGATGGAAAAAAAAATGGGCAACATTTTGGCGACTTCTGCGGGATGTCAGCCTGCTAGACATGAAAACCAGTAGCCTATAGACATCAAACTATCCATTGGGCATGGAGTCACTTCTTGAGAAAAAAAACTTGACAGGTCAAAACTGTGCACGTGCACTTTTGGAAAACAAGGAAACTACACTAGAAAACAGGGAAAGGAAAAATAAGGAACTGCTGCAAGAAAACAAAGACCTACAGAGAGGGATTAACCTCAAAGAAAGGCTTCAAGTGGAAACCATTTACTGAGATTGGCAAGACATCTCTATTAAGAGTTGAAAGCTGGAAGGCGTTAGATCCTCTGCACTCTGTTATAACAAATGGTCCACCCCAAAAGGAATCAAATTTTGTGTGCCTGCCAGGCCTGGACCCGAACTCATCCCACTTGAGAACTACATCTCCAACCTTGAATTTCTTTCCCCTGGCTCTTTTGTCAAAGCTCCTCTTAGTTTGATTCTGATGGAATTCCATATCTTTCATAGATTTTTCTTTGATTTCTTCCAATTCCATCAATTGAGCATACCTGATCTGTAGGGGATCCTCTTCATCAAACAGGGCATACTGAGTGGCTAAGTCCAGAGCTGGTAATTCTGATGAAATGGAAAGTTCAGCCTCTCTGCCATACACCAACATGTATGGAGAATTACCAATGATCTTCTTTGGGTTAATTCTGTCTAACCACAATGCAGAATTAAGCTTTGTATGCCAATCCCTTTGATTGTCCTGAAGAGTCTTCTTAATTATTCTGATCAGGTTCTTGTTTGTGGATTCTGCCAAACCATTACCCTGAGGATAATAATTTGAGCTAGTATTCAGATAAATGCCATTCTTAACTGCCCAATCTAAGACCTTAAGGCCTGTAAATGCCAATGCATTATCTGAAACAATTGAATCAGGAGTGCCAAACCTATGAATTAAATCATCATAAAAGTTCAGGACAACACTCTCATTGGCCTCCTTTAAGGCCACTGCTTCTGTCCATCTAGTGAAATAATCTGTTGNAGTGATTATCCACTTATGTCCTGCACTAGATGGAGGGTTGATCATACCTATGAAATCTATGCCCCACTTCATGAAAGGCTGGTCCACTTTGATTGGTTGAAGGGGCAGAGCAGCGAGCTTTTCTTTTCCTACAAATAAGGCACACTTGATGCACTTTCTAACATAATCATGACTATCCTTGAAGATAGATGGCCAATAGTACCTGGCCCTCATTATTTTGTAAGCAGTAGTCCTGGGAGAAAAATGACCACTAGCTAGCCCATCATGGAATTCAAACAGGACATCTGCTACTTTTTCTGAATCTATGCATCTCAAAAGAACACCATTGTGATCTTTTCTTAAAAGGACATTAGTAATCAACACAAAAGGGATAGATTGTAACCTGTAGTACCTTATTTTTGCTGAGTCTAGCCCTATAGGGAATTGTCCTGTCTTTAAATAATGGATCATATTAGGCAACCAACCTATTGCCTTGGCTTGATTTTCTACAGAATGCACCATCAAAGATGCATCCAGTGACTCTAATTTCTTTGCATTCTCATCCCCTTCCAATTGTTCGCAAAGACCCCTGCCTCTAACCAGCTTGGTAGTTTGAATATCTACATCATATTCCATCACCTTGGTGATCCAACCAGCTCTTTTCTCATTTAGATCCTTGGAAAGCAAAAATTCCTTGACACTAGGGTGAGTAACCTTTAAATGCACCTTGTTGTGAGTCAATAGATATCTGAATTTTTTTAGGCTCTTTACTACAGCAAGAACATGATTTTTTACAAAAGAGTACCTATGCTCATACTCTTCTAAAACTTTGCTGAAGAAAGCAACAGGTTGCTCCAATCCTTCTGAATTTTCTTGGGTCAGCATTGCAGAGATGGCGTCATGACCTCCATAAGCATAAAGGATAAAATCCTTTTCAAAGTTTGGATTCAACAGGGCAGGAGCCTCTGTCAATGCTTCCTTAATGGCTTGGAAGTTGGCCTTTCCTTCTTTGGTCCAACTGAAAGAAGAACCTTTCTTCGACATGGCTGTCAAAGGCTTAAGTAATTCTGCAATGTTAGGTAAGAACCTCCTAACAAAGTTAATCTTTCCTATGAAAGATTGGAGAATTTTCTTGTGATGTGGTAATGGTAGCTCCAAGATGACTGCAATTCTTTCAGGATCTACTGTAATTCCTTCTTTATATACTACATATCCCAATAGTTTCCCCTCATGGACCGCAAACACACATTTCTTGGGATTAAGGGATATCCCAAATTCTCTGCATCTTTCAAAAATCTGCCTCAAATGACTCATGTGATCTGCTACAGTAGACAGTTATGTCATCTAGGTAGACCAACACAAACTTATACATGAGGCCCTTAAAGGCCATGTCCATTGCCTTTTAAAATGTGGCACCTGCATTTTACAAACCATACGGCATCTTCTGATAAGCCATGGTTCCCCACTTGGTTGTAAATGTAGTTTTATATTGATCCTCTTCTTTTACTAGGATTTGATTGTATCCAAAATAGCCATTCAACAATGAGAATCTCTCGGATCCAGAGACACATTGTAGAATTTGTTCCATAGAGGGTAGTGGATGGCGGTCTTTTAATGAGGCTCTGTTCAAGTCTCTGAAATCAACACATAACCTCAACTCCCCATTTTTCTTTCTGATAGGAACAAGGTTGGAAATGAAACTAGTATGCTTAATGGGATAGATGATACCACTCTCTATTAGTTTAAGCACCTCCTTATGCATGACCGGCTTGAGCTTGGGATTGACAGGCATCGGCTTTTGTCTCACCGGCTTAGTACTAGGTTCCAATTCAATGGTATGCTGAGCAAGGGCAGGATCGAAACCTCTGAGATCTTCATATTTCCAGGCGAAGACATCACTGAATTCTTTGAATAACTTAGTGTAAGCCTGCTTTTTCGAATCAGTGTTTATTTTTCCAAGTTGTATGCTCTTTCCTGGTTCCAACTCCAATTCAACACTGTGCTCCTGTTGGACTACCAGGCCAGCCTTACCTTTCTTGAATTCATCATCCTTGTTGAAGATAGTCTCTAAAGTAACAAGAACTTTAGGCATCTTATTAGATTTCAGCTGTAGCACTTGATCACCATAGCTCTGTGACAACCTCTCTTGATTATGCTTTGAAAATACATCCTCTTCAAACAAGAACTGCAAAATCTGCTCATCATTGTCAAACACTTGCCAATTAATATTATTATCAAGAATTGAAGGTCTGACAATAATCTTGATGTGCTGTTGGTCTGCCTCTTTTGCAATGCTATTAGGGATGTCAAACTGAGATCCAATGTCAGCCAACCTGTCAGCATGTTGATTTAACTTTCTGGGGATAGCAACAATGTTGAAAGCACAAAATTCTTCAATTGTATCCCAAACTCTATGTTTGTATGCTTTCATAGCATCATTTTTTGTTGCACTTAACCCTCTTACTTGGCTGACAACAAGCTCACTGTCGCCATAAACTTGTAAGGCTTTAAGCCCTCTCTTTCTAGCCCATTCCAGTCCATTGACTAAACTCTCATATTCTGCAGTGTTGCTGGTGCAGGAAAAACTGAATCTAAAGGTGGTATAATACCTTTCTCCTTTTGGGGACACCAACATAGCACCTCCACCAGAACCGTGTCTACTTCTAGCTCCATCCAAATATAGTTCCCAAACTTGATCACACTGATCTTCTGAATCAGCACCCTTGAAAAGGTTGGGCTCTATAGCATCACCCTCCTGCAACAAATAGTTTCCCAAACCAGTATTCCAAATGACATGCTCTGATTCTCTTTCATCCAAGAAAAAATTAGGGGTATCCCCTATCTTAGTGATTTCTTCACTAAAGGTTTGGAAATCACTGTTATCAAATATGAGGTAGTTAACATTGACCGTATTGGACACATAAGGCTCTACATGGTGTGTGTTAGGGATTTTTCTCCTGATTCAGAGACAAGGAAAGCCTAATTGCTAAGGACTGGATAAGGTCCTTCTTCGTTTTTGAGTTCCACAACTACTCAGGCAGGTTTTACCTTTAAAGGTTGCTATTATCATAGTATTTGTTATTGTGGACACTGATTAGCTATGTATCTTTATTGAACCAACTTATGAATAATCTTGCTGATGATCAAGCATAACCATAAACAAGATCTTACCATGCAAATCATAGCTATTAACATAATAACAACCAGTGAGACAAGGATTCTCATCCTTCTTCCTTTTCTTGTAGGAGGGACAACCTAAATGATTCTCTCTTCAAGGAATCAATAACATGGACAGTCTCCTACTGACAAAGGTCCTTAACAAGTTCAGCTTATGAGTTCTTAGTAACAGAATGTTTAATTTGATTTGGTTCTGATAACTTGGAATACTTCAAACATAGATAGATATTTAGAATGTTTTCTAGACCAGTGCCTATCCTTAGGGCTGCAGAGTCAATAATAAGCAAATAATTTATAGAAACAAGATACACTGAACTGCCTTACAGCTCAAACAATTAGGATAGCTTGCCTTACAAACTATCTTGTTACCTCCAAACTCCTGTATCAAATCCTTAACAAAGTAGTATGCTTCTTGTAATCATTCACAACATTTAATTCTCTCCTTGAGGGAAACTTGTAAACAACTAGATGGTTACCTTATAACCAGAGTGTTACTGAATACCTTATAAACTTTAACACAGAAAAGCATACACACAAAGTAAAGAGACAATAGTTGAGAAGAGTAAAATTGCACCGTATTTCATTTATGTAATCCAGCTCGTTCATACATGAAAAGTTTACACAGCTTCAAAAGATAAACAAGAACCAGAATATCTGAGTTCTGTTGTATATTATCTCTTTGTTAAAAAATGTTCTAAAAAATCAAAGACCTCTATGCATTTCCTTTTGAAATAACTATCCATCATGTCCATGAACAGTGCAGCACGAAGTGTCACCTTATTCATCATCCAAAATCTCCTCCTCTACTATAGGTTTATTTTTCTTTTGCGTTGTCATGACTTCCCATGCCTTTACTTCGTCATCAGTTGGCCAATTGAAGTCTTGGGTGCTTTGTACCTGTACTTTCTATCTATCCCATCTTTGATCAGTGATATTCTTTACATCCAGGAGGAATTTGTTGATGTTTGTTTCAGCCTTGAAAGCTTCATCCAGTATTAAATTGAAACCATCAACATCAACCTCAGTTCCCAAAAGA
>MU226486.1:1242537-1254819 GCA_018584345.1 Thuja plicata
TTTAAATGTCTATGTTTTATGAGATGATTTCCTATATGATTTAGATGTATGGATTTAGAGATGTATGCAATAAATGAATATAAAACTGTTTATGCACATGTTTTATTAATGTATGAAAATGCTATGATAGATGTTAGATGGATAAATGCTATGTATGATTTTATTTATGCTTATAATGGATGCACATGTTTATGGATGTATAAACGTAAATGAATGTATGAAAAATGTACTTTTTGGAAATAAATGTAATGCAATGGTACTAATCATCTCATTCAAGATATTTGCAATATACAACAGGTACTAACCAAAAGAATGCACACGAAGATTGAGAGCGAGGACCGGACACTTGTGCAGTTGAGAAGAAACCATGATGAAAGATGAGGACCTAAGAAGAATGAGAAGATAATGAAGAGAGCACCAAACTACCACGAAGCAAGCCTAAAATGTGAATGCAAGCCTACAATGCAAATGAAAGCCTAAGCTAAATGTAGTCCTAGGACTTTGGTTGTTGGACTCATCGTATTTATCATCATTGAGTGCTTTTGGATCATCAGAGTCAATACAATCCTTACTGGTGCCTCTGCGACCATAAGCATATGAATATGACTTTCATCAGATAAAATGTAGGAAAAAAACATAAGGACCGAGGCACAAAAGCCAAGGTGACCTGAACATTGTTTCCAGCTTGATATAGTTACAATTTACAAGTAAAAAAACATAGCAATAATAGTCAAGGAGATAGTTCTGACCTCCCCTTGGCATACAAATAAACAAGATCAAGAGATGTGAGGCTTTTCCACCTTAATGCAGAAGCTCTTATCACATACACCCTGCTTATTTGACATTGCTAGATCATCAAAAACCACACCAACAAGCAGTAGACAAAAGAAAATATCAATGAAATCCATGAGAACAAATAACATACAAAGAAAGAGTCAATCATATCTGAGCATGTTTCAAGGCTTACGAATGTGCCTATGTTTAGGGTGTTGAAAAATTCCATCATGATTTTCTATGTATTGTGTTTGATTGCTATCGAGAGATGTTTACGTCGTGAGATATCCAAAGTGTGTTGAAAAACATAGATGTGTCCAAAGAGAGTGTTGAAAAACATTGTTTGATTAAGGTTTTGAGAAACACTAGTTTGTGCTAGTAGAAAGTTGTCCTTTGACAAGATTACATACTCAAGTGTAAACAAAAAAGTGATCAAAGTGGGGAGTCATGCCCCCAAGTAATGAATAGATCAAAGCCGAACAAAAAAATAGAGAAATGAAGGGAGAAATCTCAGCAATGTGACAGTAGACAGACTTAATGAGAACCACTGGTGACTGTCGCAAGAGATTATCAATCATAAAGATCAATAACAAGATCTAGGCATCAGCAGGAAGACATAGAAAGAACCACTAGTGACTGATGTGAAGGAGAGTCTCAAGAAGAGATGAAGTGCCATGAAGCATCGGCAGGTAGACGTAGTGAGAACCACTGGTGACCGATGCAAGAGGAGAAAGACTCCAAAAGATAAGATAATGCCCCCTATACCAGGAACATGCCCCCGAGCATGACCAGTTTCAATCCATGTGAGATGGAGGAAAATCTCAAAGATGACAGAAAGAAAAAGCTTGAGCACACTAAAGTAGGTAAGCAAACTAAAGCAGGAAAGCAGAATAGCAACTGCGAGAAAGCCAAGAGATGTTGCGACAGATAAAGCATTGTAGAACAAGAGGTGCATGTTTACCAGTTTTCACCATCTTGGCAGAAATTCTATTTTTGCTACCATGACGCCTGTTTACCAGGTTTTCATCAATGGCACATTCTTCTCTTTTTCTCTTTTTTTTTTTTTTTTTTTTTTCTATTTTCTATTTTTCAAATTTTTGTTTTGTTCTTTTTCTTTTTTTGATTTTTTTGTATTTGTTTTTTTTTTTTGGTATTATCAAGGCACCTATTTACTAGGTTTTCACCAGGATAATAAATACATCAAAGCACCAGTTTGCCAAGTTTTCACTAAGATGATCATTTTTTTAGGACATTTTACAATTTTTAGGATTTTCTCAGAAATAAAGTATGTACATGAGCATGCAGAAGATATCTCAACTATAGAATATCTTCATGTGAAGAGCTTTGATGGGCTCTTTGAGTGGTTCACCTTCTGTAGTGGAGAGATGATAAGTTCTAGACCCAAATATTGTAGTAATAATATAAGGACCAAGCCAGTTCGGCTCATACTTCCCTTTCTAAGTCTGATGTTGCTGATTTTTGGGATTCTCTCTCAGGACGAGATCACCCATTTGGAAGTCTCTTGGTCTAACCTTTTTGTTATAGCACTTAGATATCCTCTTTTGATATGCTTTGAGATGATCAAATGCCACCTTCCAATGTTCATCCAGTAATTCAAGCTCTTGTAGCTGAGATATTCTAATGTCATCATCTGTAATGAGGCCCTTCAAAGAGACTCGCAAGGTAGGAATCTTAAACTCAATAGGTAGTACAACATCTGCACCATAGACTAAAGCAAAGGGTGTGGCCCCTGTTGGCATTCTTATACTGGTGCAATAGGCCCATAAAGTTAGATTAATCTGGAGGTGCCAATCCCCTCCAGACTTGTGAACCGTATGGTGGAGGATCTTGAGAATTGTTTTATTGAAAGCTTCGGCTTGTCCATTTCCTTGAGGATAGTAAATAGATGACCAATGTTGAATAATCTTGAACTTAGTGCACAAAATTGTCAGATCTTTATTCATGAATTGTCCTCCATTGTCAATGATAATAGAGGAGGGTACACCATATCTACAGATAATGTAGTTTAAGATAAACATAGCTATAGATTTACCATCAGCTACACTAAGAGGTACTGCCTCAACCCGTTTAGTAAAATAATCCATAGCAGTGATGATGTACTTGTGTCCTCTTGAAGATGAGGGATATATCTAACCCACTAAGTTGAAATCCCACTGTTGAAATGGCCAAAAGGTGATAAAGGGAATGAGCTCCTTGGCTAGAGCATGAATCAAGTTACCATGGAGTTGACATTGCTTGCAAGATTTGGTGAACAACGTAGCTTCCTTCTCCATATCAGGCCAATAATAACCAGCTCTAATAAGCTTACGAGCCAGTGTCAGACCATTTTAGTGAGAACCACAAATGCCTTCATGTACTTCTTCTAATGTGCATTTGGACTCATCGGGTTCTAGACACCTAAGGAGGGTATCATCTAGACCCCGTCTATACAAGTCATTTTCTACGATGACGTACTATGAAGCACTGCAGATTAGATGACATTTTTCATTTATAGTGTATGTGTTAGGAATAGTTTGGTGATGGAGATAAGAGTAGATGTGGTTGTAGCGAGATGAATCATGTCCAATTACTAAACAGACCATCTAGGAGTCAGGAGAGTCATAGGCAGGGTAGTGTAATGTCTCCACTAGGAACTCATGTCTGAAATCATTCTCTAGCATTTGTAACATAGAGGCCAAAGTAGCCATAGCATTAGCCGCTTTATTTTTCCCCAAGGAATTTGCTGAAAAGTGACATGTGCAAATTAATTCTTGAGGTTGTCAACCATCTTTTTATAGGGTACCAAATTTTCATCTTTGGTTTGATAAGTGTTGTTAACTTGATTGATAACCAGTTGTGAGTCTCCAAAGAATTTTAGTTCATCCACTCACTATTCAATAGCGATCTTGAGTCCATTGGTCAAAGCTTCATACTTGGCAGTATTATTGGTACAAGGAAACATTATTTTGTATTCCTTTGGCAAGGAGTACCGCTGAGGTGTAATAAACAAAATTCCAGCTCCTGACCCCTGTTGGGTGAATGAACCATCAAAGAATAGTGTCCATGTCTGATGCATGAGAAGAATTATGGACTCATCTAGGAATTCCATCTTTAATGGTTGATGATCTGTAAGAGTTGCTTCACCTAGTTGATCTGCAATTGCCTGTCCTTTGATAGATTTTCTCTCAACATATACAATATCGAACTCACTAAGGAGCATGACCCATTTAGCTAGTCTACCTGTGAGGGTAGCTTTGCTGAGTAAGTATTTTAATGGATTGATCTTTGCAATTAAACACATAGTGTGAGCCAACATGTAGTTTCATATATTCTGGGAAGCAAACACTACTGCTAAGAAAGCCTTCTCAATTACTGAATAATTCATTTCGTAAGAGACCAATGTTCTGCTGATGTAGTAAATGGCTCTTTCTTTATGATTTGGATCTTCTTGGGCCAAAAGAGCACCCAAGGATGTTTCCATTGCTAAGATATATAAGATCAAAGGCTTCCCCTGAATAGGGGGCATTATTATGGGTGGATTGGCTAGATATTGTTTAATCTGTTGAAATCCTTGTTCAAACTCTTTGTTCCAGTCATAACTCACACCTTTATGCAGAGTTTTGGTGAAAGGTGGTGACTTGTTAGCTAATTGCAAGATGAACCATCTGATAGATTGGATCCAACCTTGGAGACCTCTGATTTGTTTGATATTACAAGGTAGTGGCATTCCCATTATAGCTTGTACCTTTGCCAGATCCACCTAAATCCCTTTCACAGAAATGATATAGCCAAGTAACTTTCCTAAAGTAACCCCAAATGGACATTTCTTAGGGTTTAGATGCAACCTAAATTTCTCCATACAATCTACTATAGGAACTAGATTAGTGAGATGTGTCTATCTATCCATACTTTTAGCAAGTGTGTCATCCATGTAGTCCTCCATTGTCATATGCATCATGTCATGAAATATTGTAGTAACAGCTCTTTGATAAGTAGCCTCAGCATTCTTTAAACCAAAGGGAATAACATTCCAACAAAATGTACCCCATGCACAAGTAAAAGTGGTTTTATCTTGGTCCTCTAGCACAATTTTGATGTGATTATAGCCAGAGAAGTCATCCATTAGTGAATACATCTCATATCCCGCTGTCATATCTATGATCATGTCGATGTTAGAAAGTGGAAAATAATCTTTAGGACATGCCAAATTTAAATCTCTAAAGTCTATGTAGACCCTAATAGATTTGTCATGTTTAGTCACTGGGACTATATTAGAAATCCACTCTGCATAATCAATCGCTCGGATGAACCCAACTTTTAGAAGTTTTTCCAATTCTACCTTGATCAATAAAGCTACATGTGGATGCATCTTTCTAAGTTTTTGTTTCACAGGTTTCACACCTGGAACTATTGATAAGTGATGCATAATGAGATCAGGATCCACACTCGGCATGTCAGAATACGTCCATGCAAAATTTATCTTTTTCTCTTGGAAGAATTCTGTAAATTCCTTAAGTTCCTCTATAGATAAGGACTTGGCCTCATGAATGATGTGTGGATGCTCTTCTGTCCCTAGATTTATCAGTTGAGTTGGTTCAATTAACATTGATGAGAATTCCTGGAAGTGACTCAGAAGTGCATCAAGTGCCTCATCCTCAGGCACCTCAGAGAGGTTTTCACCTTTGGATACGTCTTTTCTTTTTACTTTTTTTTGGCTCTGATACTACCACAATGTGGTTTTCACCATCAGAGCGCTTTTTTTTTCTTATTTTAATTTTCTGACTAAGGTACTTGATGTCAGCCTCAGTCATATTGACACTTTCTTCACTAGTGGAGGACATTAGAAGCTCACCAGTGTGAAGGTAGCAGGTTAAAGTGTAATCATTCTAGAATGTAATGACTTCACTAGATGAAGAAGGGGAATTCTAGTCTCTTAATTCAGGAAGTTGGAGGGAAATAGATGCAACAGGTTCAAGTGTGTTCACAGTATAGTCATCAAATGCCTTAACTAGCAAGTTGAGAGCTAAACTGATCTCATCCAAATGTGTGTTTGAATCCTTTTGATCCCTTAAAACCAAAGTAGAAGACATGTTAACACCTATAGACTCAGAGTCATTAGGATTTTCACGAGACCCCTCACTTACGTCAAGAAGTCTTTCATAAGATCCTGCTGACAAACTATCAAACTCATACTCATGAGAGTCTATATCTGAACTCTAACTTGGGTGCTTGCACCATAAAGGTTTTTGAGTTCTTACAATACTACTCTATTCTTGTGTCAACCATTCTTGAAATTATGGTGGCATGTACCGTTCTCCTTTGAAGTTAGGATCTTGTAAGTCTTTCCATTGCTAAAAAGTTATTGTCTCCAATGGAGTGGTTTGATCAGAATCACTGTTAGTTTTAGCTGTACAGGTACATGGCACAAACTTATTTGAATCATCAAAGAATGCTGCCAGGTCTACAGGGATGGGATAAGAAAAGAAATCCTCATCTGAGCTATCTTGTATAGTGTCGACTGTAGTTGTGCCTTCAGGTTCTGGTGTAGGCTCTACTTTTGGCACAAATTTATTGATCCCTAGATGAAATGGGATGATCCCTAGATGAAACAGGACCTTTTTGAAACCTAAAATAATGGTGTCTTTTATCTTTTGACCTATAGCCTAGATAGGTTCCACTAACCCATTTCCATTCACACCTATTGGGCCACTTCCTTTGTACCCAAAAAATTTCATAATCTTAAGACCCTCACTGTTAGGATTTAATTCCCGAGCCGGGGTAGTTTGTTCAGCTGTGTTCTTTCCTTTATAAATCCAAGCCTTGATAGCTCTTTCCTCATCTTCATCCTCCAATGGTGTATTAGACTGTACAAATGTACCCTCATAAACTATCTTAGGAGTAACGGAAGATTTTTTGTTCTCAGAAGGTCTCCCATAAGATTGAGGAGATAGGGGTAGAGCTGCTTATGATAGCATAGGTTCCATTTGATATCCCTCCATGCCTATATCTATGATTTTTAGTGTCTATTCCATGTCTTTGAGCTTGGCATCATAGAGTTCTGTGTATTCTCTACTAGTTGGAACAAGACTGTCAGTTGATTGAGTGAGAGCATTACAAGAAGAACCCATGCTAGTGGGGATGGTCACCTCTGCACCTTGAAAAGAAAACTTAATACACTGATGGTATGTAGAAGGAACCGCTTGCATCTTGTGGATCCACAGTCTTCCTAGAAAAATATTATACACAAGAGGAAGGTCTAGCACCTGACATATGACATTTCTTTCAACTGGGCCAACCCGAATGGGTAGCACAACTAGACCTTTAGATGTTCTCTCTTACTCATCATAAGCTTTTATGGTAATTATTTTGCAAGAATCTATGTGATCCTCACCATAACCTAGTTGAGAAAGAAAATGAGCGGAGCAAATATTAAGACCAAAACCATTATCAATGAGCACATGACGGACTAGTTGTTTACCGATCATGACTTCTATGTGTAGGGGAGCATTGTGTGGGTGAATAATTGAGTGATCATCTTCTTCAGAGAAGGATAAATAATGTGGCAAGGTAAAATGACCCGCCATGGATTGAAACTGATCCAGATTGATATCTTTGCGGACATTGGCTTCAGTGAGAGCCTTGTCTAGAATATGCCTATGAGCAGGCGAGATTTTCAATAGCTCAAAAATAGTTATCTAAGCATTGGTCCTTTGAATCTTGTCAAGAATTATATAACCATTAGTAGGAGGTGTAGGGACCACCTTCGTGGTCTTGTTGGTAGAACCAACAATAGTCTTATCCGCAATTTTTTTTGGCGCAGACGTAGCAGCAAGAGGGTTAGGACCTTTGATAGAGATTCTAGTGTTAGACCTAGTAACAACGTTCGCACAATCTTGAGATGTTTCAGATTCAGATAATCGAGACCTAGGGCCTCTCAAGAAAAATAGGGTTCTAGGTTTAGAAGCATTCCCACCTCCCTTTCCAGTAAACATATTGCAATATTCCATTTCCACTAGTTCAATCATGTTGATCACATTATCATAAGTGGTATCTGCATAATTAACTTTGGCATTATTATTCTAAGCATTGGAGGATTCAGCTTTCTCATGATGAAGAAAGGGATCTTTGAATGCTTGATGATCCAAATTATTTTTATGATTCTCCACAATGATAACCTTGTTGTCAATCAAATCTTGGACTTTATGACGTAATTGGAGACATGTAGCAGTCTTATGACCTTTTTTTTGATGGCAGTCGCAATAAGCATTCTCATTCCACCAATGAGGTCATGGTTGTGGATCATATAGACATTTCTCCAAAGGAGCAATAATCTGATTTTGCACCAAAGTTTTGAAAACCACATCAAGCGGTTCTCCCAGAGAGGTAAATTCACGCTTGGGCCGCGCTGCCCAAGGTTTGTTGCCAGAAAATTTAGAAGGCTGTTGAGTATTGGTTGCAGCCTTTTCAACAGTTTTGGTCGCTTGTATACCCAAGGTGAGATTGAAGACCGGTTTTGCAGAAGTTTAATTCATGTTATCGACCACCCCATCATTCACAACATCTCTATTTTTGTTGGAAAATTTTCCTTTGTCTTTGTTGGAAGATGAGGGATTTTGCTTGTTATCTTTATACAAGGTCAATTCACCTTTTTTAGCTATGAATGCTTCTATTCTCATAGCCTATTTTATCATACTATCAAATTTATGGGGATCTTGAAGTTGGACTTGATACCCGAAGTCAGGGGTGAGGTTATCCAAGAATATATCAAGTTTCTTGGACTTAGGTATTTTGCGAGGGTACTTTGTACAAAGTTGTCTCCATCTTTGGAGAAACATCAAGAATGGTTCCCCTTGCTTCTACTTAAGGTTGCAAAGATCCCTTATGTTTACAGGAAGTTGAATATTGTGAGAATAATGTTGCATAAAAGGATTGGCAATCTCGTCAAAAGTTTTGATGCCAGTGGGTCGTCGTGAGAACCATTCCATAGCGGGTCCACCCAAAGTTCATGAAAAAAGATGCATCAAATATGTTTGATCATGTATAAACTCCATCAACAAGGCACCAAATTCTCTTAAATGATCCTGGGGATTAGTGGTACCTAGATACTTGTCATATTTAGGAAGCTCTACCCCTTTGGGAAAGGGTGGCATAACAATGCTCCTATCAAACGGAAAAGGACATATACTTTCCATTGTGAACTGTTGCGTAGGTTTGTCCTTATCTTTCATAATTTGGCTTATTTGACCTTTCATGTCTTGAATTATCTTACGAAATTTGGAGGTTTCAGTTTCCTCTTCTTTAGCGATAAGCGTTTCCACTTGGAATTTTGTGGGTAATTTGACCCCTTGATTTGCTAAATCTAGAAAGTATTTTTCTTTGTCTTCCGCAAGGAGTATCCCCATCATTTTAATAAGAGCTTTATTAGACTTTGCTGCATCTATATCATTTTGAGTTATTGGGTCATCTTCATTACCAATAATTTCATACATGCTCTGAGTCTAATATTGACCCTGGTGATGCTCTTCTCCTTGATGACCTTGTTTGTGTTGAGATTGGTCATGACCTTGCATGTAATCAAAAGGAGACGTCATGTTGTTAATGTGAGATTGTTCCATGTACACTCCTTTAGTATGAGAGTGAGGACTCGTAGCCGATGTGCTCTTCGGCGAATCAAAAGGATTAACATGTGAAAAAGGATCACTAAGGAAGCGAGGGTCGTTAATAGGATTGACCCAAACAGATGACTTCTTGTAACCTTGTTAGCTTGAGAGAAATGGATTGTGCTGATCTTGAAACAATGGATTAGAACAAAATTGAAGCACTTGCTTCAGATTCAGACTCGGGTCTACACTAAATGGGGAAGAGGAACGTGATGATCCCTCTTGATTATCAACTTGAATAACAGGTTCAGAATGACCTTTTCCTTGATCGTGAGGTTTACCTCTACCTACTCCAGAACCACGTATGGGAAAAATATTACCTCTCCTAGTCATAACAGCCATAGACAAAGCTAATATGAGAGGAAACTTAAGATCTGACTCAGAACTCTGTCTCTAAAGGTATCAAAAAAAGAGGTAATAGGCTAGAATAGCCAAGGTGTGAGAGGCACCCGACATGAATCGTCAGAGGTATGGCTAGAACAGCTGAGATATGACTATCATGTCGCAAGGTACAAAAAACACAAGAAAATAGGATGGAGACAAAGAGACAAGATAAGTTCAAGTATGAATCAATTAGTTTGCAACTTGAAACAACTAGTTTCAGTCTGCAGACAACAATGGAACAAGCAATCGAATCCCAGACAAGAGGAAGATAACGCAAATAAACAAACTCAATTTTCAAGATAAAAACAAGATTTTGAGACACAGTGAGAATTGTTCTCTAACAAGATTTCCAAGCTTAGGATGGTTTTAAGGTGATACAAATCAGCAATCTCCATTTCAACGTGACAAGCACTCATTTAAAAACTCAAAGTTTCATTCAGGCAGTAGTGACACAAACAGTAGTCATAAACAATTCCACCAAGGACAAAGCAACTTGGTAGAAAAATGGGTATCTTTTTTTGATGATAGTATGGATAGTTTAAGACTCTAAAATAGACATTCAGTTATCCCTACTAATAAAATTAGTTGAGAAGACAAAATCTGTGCCCCGCTGTCTTATGCGTATGCGTGCACCTCACATAGCAGTGTCACCCTCAAAAGAGCGCCCATGTTTTTGGTGTTTCCAAGGACTAAGTATATATGTTTTAAGGTTACCCTTAAACAGGGGCTAGCATCATATACCACTTCAAACATCCAGGTGCATACCTATGTCAAGAATCTAGGGGAGAGATTCTTCCCTCTCCCTACGCATAGATTATGTCTCCTTTTGGAGGTGAACTGGGTAGGCATCTAAGTAAGAGAGTGTTTAATAGGCTTCCATTCACAATAACCTCTGGTGCCTCTGATACAAAGCTGGGACCTTGCAGCCACACCAACACTTGTAAGTCACACATCCTTGCAAGAAAGTCTGGGAGTGGCGCCACTCAGTATGACAAACAAGGCTTTCTCACGATGATAGTCAAAATCAATGAGAAATAAGTTACTATGGCTTTGGAGTCTTTAGACTAAAACAAAGAAGACTTTATTAGAGTGAGGTAGAATCACTGGTGAAAGGTGTGTACTCACTTGGGTCATTCCTGGAGGTTCAACTTCCAGTAGGTCCTCTAAAGGTGACTCAACTTGGTTCGGATTCAAGGGTTTGATTTTCTGATTTTCTCAATGAGAGAAGAGCATACTTCTCTACCTTTGCACCTCACCCAAACACATCAAGCATATTCATCACTCAGATAGTTTCACTCCACCAAATCCACAAGTCTTTGGGTTTCTGATTCTCTCAAAGAGAGAAGAGCATAATCCCCCTACAAGTATAAGTGCTAAAGATTCACTATCTTTCTTTGCTTCCCCAAGTATCTGTCATGCTAGCAACATCTGGGTCACAACTTTATCCATGGGCATCACTTCCATGTAATGAAGAGCCTATTCCCCTACTTTTCTATAGGGATCCTTACAAAATTTTAACAAAGCCCTATTTAGACTATGTGAATGAAAAATAGTAAACAAACATGACATTTTAATTATGCCTTTGACTATCGTCCTGCAAGTAAACTGTTAGAAAGTTTTGATCTATGGCAAGCAAACCTAAAAACCACTATTATGCTGCAATAAAATCAGAAATAGGAAAATCAGAGCAGAAAATAGAAGTCAGAACAGAGAAATAGCAGATTAAAAATTCTAAAATTTAAATGCCTGTTTGTCAAAGTTCGCACGAGCAAGTGCTTCGACTCGCGCGAGAAAGTACTTTGACACGCGCAAGCTTTCTTTTTTCTCGCATGACAGAGTGCTACAGAGAGAAAAAATTCATGCGGCTCGATGCAAAACTTCATGTGAGACTCCATACCAGTGTTATACGGATGTATAGTAGAGCTCCCAAAACACAGGCAAAAAGTTTGAAAATGAGGCCAGAAATCATTTTTTCTGCCCCACAGCGGGTGCCAAAATGTGTGTGCTTGAATGTGACCTCTAAATCATGCACAAACCCATCATAGTCTTTACTCAATTGTTCAATTCATAAAGACAAAAATTAATTGTTTATCCTACAAATTCAATTGATATGACATGCTGCCTCCTAATTAGTTGTGGATGTCGATTTTACCCTCAGAACGAGAGCCAACAACCTGACCATTGCTAACATGGAGGATTTATAGAATATGAGAAAATATGAAATTTCTATGTATTCTATGCATGAGATTGAAACTAGTCTATGAAAAGAGATGCAATTAATCTATGAAAGTGAATTGCAACTAATGTAGGAATGAATTGCAACTAGTCTATGGAAGTAAAATGCAATTAATCTAGGAAAAGCAAATACTCTTAATCTAGAAATGAAGTGCTTTTAAACTAGAAAAGGAATTGCATTTAAACTAGAATTGAAATTGTCTTTACTAGAGAGCTTGAAAGAATCAAA
>MU226486.1:1254869-1270142 GCA_018584345.1 Thuja plicata
TGTCTTTACTAGAGAGCTTGAAAGAATCAAATTGATATGTTAGACATGTAAATGAATCATAAATGAAAGCAACATATCTTTAATTCCAATTGAAACTAGCCTAATTATGCAATTTTAAGCTTAAAAGGATGAAAAAAATTAAACACAAAATTGACTATAGATTTGATGCTCTCCAAAATCATTCTCTCAAATGAAGAAATAGAGGTCCAATTTATAGAAAACCATGGAAAGAGAGTGAAGAGTTTCTTGAAAAGAAACAGTTGTCTCTTCATTCTCTTTTGACACAAAAATGCAAAGATTATTTAAATAAAAGGGTGGATTATTGCCACATGAGTGTCCTTTCACATGGAATTATGGAATTCCTTTTTGAGGATAATTCATCAAATAATTAAATAACCTTTCAATTCATTTTATGTATATTAGATAAAGGGGGTTTAATTAATTTAATTAAAATCACTTCAGACTTTAGAATTAAATCAATTAATCATAGGGATTTTTAGCTAATAAACCCTGAGAATTTAGGAATTAAATATAATGTCAGATTTATGCAAATTTGGGTTTTTTGCATTTGAAACTCAGTCAATTAAATTCAATAAGAAGAATAATTTGCCTAGTACAATAGGACTTCGAGGATGAGAAAATGCACCAAAATTGATTGGATTATGAGGTGCCATTTTTGGGGTGTTACAAGTACACTATGTGAAGAAGTTAGAAACTTAAAAAAGGAACAAGAAGCCCAATCAATAAGAATGTGTAAAGTTGTTGAACAGAAAAAGAAAGTCGAAGATGACAAGGCTATGGTAGAAGAAGACAAAAGAATGGTGACTATCCGACTTGATGAAAGAACACATGATGTACAAACAATGACAGTTAATCAAGTTAACATGACAAATTAACTGCTACTTGTGAATCAGGAGATTAGTAGGAAAGGCATAGAGATTGTAAATCTTAGATCTGAGAACAGTCAATTGAAATATGAATTGAGATCTGAGAAAGAACTTAACAATAGAGTGAATGATCCCAATACGGCTTTGAGCTACTTTGAACTAGTGGAAGTATCAAGAAGACCTAAAGATTCTTCTAGATTAGGTCACACTCAACAACATACAACCACTAAAAGAGGAGAATCATGTAAGATAGGTGAAAGAAGGTATGCAAAACCAAGAAACAACAAACCTGTTTGCCACCACTGTGGGAAACCAAGTCATACAAAAAAACATTTTTCAAAGCAAGAATGGTAAGTCCAATCCTAAAACTAACTTTAATGGTTATTGTATTAACTATAATAAGTTTGGACATCAAGCATGTGATTTTAATACAAAGGCAAGCAATGCACCTCCCACACCTATACTCAATGGTAATTATTATAACTGTCATAAATATGGTCATAGAGCACAAGATTGTAGATCTAAAGGTAAACATCAATGGACATCAAAGGCACAAGAGAAATCACCAAGAAAAGGTAATACTTACAAGTGGGATTACAACACATGGCATAGTTTTCATTACTATGGTGAGTATGGACATGTTCCAGAAAACTGCATAAGGACACATTTCAGAGGAAAGTCTAAGAGTTGGATGAATGGAAGCCTAGTTTGTCACAGTTGTATGAAAATTGGTCATACAAGGAAAGATTGTAAGACTAGGGTACATGCTCCTACTGTCGAGAAAATTAGAGCACAGATGAACCAGACATGGGTTAAGAATCTAAACCATGCAGTAGTGAAGCTAGTACATCTGGGGTCACCCAAACTAATGGATCAGGTGATCACATCATCTCCAACTAAGCAAAAGAGGTATGGAAGGAACTACATCTAAAATTATTATCTTACATTAGTTCCTAACATAAAATATGCCAAAGCCCATATTTTCATATGTTAAGATGCACCAAGACACATTTTGAAGATAAAAATGCTGAAAAGAGCCAATTGCACTATAGGTGTCGAGCACCAGTCGTGGGCACTAAGGCCGAGTTTTTTAGTGTGTGCCGAGTTTGTTGGCTGAGTAAGTTCTGTGATGGCTAAGTTTAGTGAGCTGAGTGCAATGCAAGTTGTGTTAGAAAGCTGAGGACAGCTGGCTTGCACTAACTCAATGGGTAGAACATTTATTGCTTACCTACCTTGACCTTTCAAAATCTATAAAGGATGAAGAGTTTATTCCTCATTTTTACCTTGTGATTTTCACTATTTATGGAGCGATTGAAGAAGTTGCAGAATTGATCTTAATGGAGTTAGCATCAAAGATTTCATGAGCATGCCGTTAGCAATCCTAAGGTGAACAGTACGAAATGCTACTTTTTGAGGTACTTTGTTCTTCATTTTTTGAACCCTAATTTCAAGATTATGGCTGCAAGATCTTCCGCACTAGTCAAAAGTATGGAGGGAGAACAAGAGCAAGTTTAGTTAGTACAGAATGATGTATGTGCACCTCTCAATTTTTGAGCCATTCCTCAAAGTGCAATTCAGATTGATCTGACCGGAGCTCTCTCATCCATTCCACCCAAGGTACTTATGATCCACGATGTTAGATCTTGTTACATGATTAAAATTAGTGAATAGGTGATAGTGAACTGAGAAAATCCTACAACAAATTGTGTGTTGATGGAGTTCTGAAGGGATAATTTAAGAATTTAGCCGACAAAGGGTTAACTCATGCCCTAGATTTCCCACAAGGTTTCAAAGATGAATGGATTAAGGTCATTCTTAGCCGAGTTCATGATATGTGTATGTGGTTAGAAAATGGACCAGTCAAGATAACTAAAAACATGATTCATTGAGTGACTGGATATCATGTTGTTAATGGGAAACAGACAATGAGAGATAATAGTAAAGAGGAAATTATAGTGAATACTGGAGCCATATGGAAAAATAGAGGTATGACTATCTCTATAATTAAAGACTTAGAACTTGACTTTTGAGTAAGATTAATTGCACATAAGTTCTATTAGTCGAGTCGAATAGATAGTGTTCCTTGTACACCCATTGACTAGGCATGGAAGATTGTTAAGAAGAATCATACATATGATCTTTCCGAGATACAACTAGCCAAGAACCTAGTATCAATCAGAAAATCTAAGAGCTCATCATGTAAGTTTGGTTCCTTACCAGTCTGTATATTTTTCTACATTTAGAATACATTTCCTACATAGGGAGATATTGTTTGGAAAAAGGATAGACCCATTACAGTTCAGATAAGTGAATGTATTGAGAAATTAGGAAGTAATTTCAATAGCATTATGGGGAGCTATTTTGTTGAATTTAAAAAGAGAATGAGATTAAGAACTAGGATTCCTAGATCACTAGTGGAGAAGCACTATGAAGAAATTTGTTTTCTAGCTCATACGGATCACACATATATTTAGGATGTAACACCTAGGGTAATTTGTTAATTGCACTCCTAGCCGAGGCAATTGATACTACAATAGAAAGATTTGGTAATTTTGATGAAGCTAAAGTAAGAATTTCAAGAAGTTTAAAGGAGGGAACCATGGAGAGAAAAAGGAAGAAGATTGTGAAAAATATGAAGAAAATGGTTGGTTTGAATAGTAATGAAGAACTTGAGGATACAAATTTAGGCCTATCCACTAGACAAGGAGAAGATATATCTACAGAAGAGGAAGTTAGTGCATCTGAGGAGATCACTGAGAAAGATAAGGGTAAGAAACTAGCAATTGTCATAGTAACCAAGCCGAGTAAAGCTAAATCTAAGGCTACACCTCCTACAGCTAATCATCTGAGGACTAGAGAATCTATTGTTACTTCTCCAATAGTACAAACAAAAGTGTATGGAAAGAAGAAGGTTGGAGAAAGAAGTTCTAGAAAGAAAGCTAAAATTTCTCCTAAGGCTGAGCCGAGTAAACCAGTAAAGAGACCAAGGAGGAAACTGCACTTGGAGATAGATAGTGATGATGAAAAGACTGAGATTGATGAACCGAGCAACATACCCACAACATAATTCAAGAATACAACTAATATTGATGAGGTATGTGACAATTTGAGAAATTTAGTAGGGTTAGCTACTTTCAAATTCATTAAGTATGAGAAACTGAGTATTGGAGATAAGCATAAAGTTCAGGAAGCACTTTTAGATATAATGAGTACTTTTAAGTTAACTCCTATAGAGATAGGAAACCATGTGCCAAATGAACTATATGAGTTTCTATTGAGAAAATGGGAATTTGCACTTACTACAGAGAGACAGATCAGGGAAGGCACTTTAGCCAAAGTGATACCTAAGTTGACATCAAAATAGAGAGAAAAATTCATTGAATAATATAAGAATAGGTTTGTTCCTAAGATAAGAGGTTATACTATTTTGAAAAATGATATTGAAGGATTAGTACAATAAAGTACTATGATTTGGAAGGAAATATTTGGACTAATAGTTCCAAAAGACAAGAAATCTGATGAAGGTACATCTGATCAAAAGGCAAAAGAAGTGGAGATTACCCCTGAGCCGCAGATGACACAAGATCAAATTGCTACTGAAAAGACTAAAGATGCATTAGACTCAGCAAATTCTATTAATCTAACTACAAACAGTCCAATTGACTTCATAATTGAGGATTCCTGCAATTTGAATGTCGAGGGACAAGATATGTCGAGTGGTACAAACACTCAGTCGCCTATTAGGGAAACTAAGACTGAAGGAGGAAAAACCACTGCATCTAGAGAAAGAATTGATGAGATAATTGGAGTAATCAATGATTACATAGGTGAAGGGAAACAACAAGCAGATGCACAAGAGGTAAATTCTCAAAATCCACCTATTTTAGAAATTGTAAAAACAATTTTAGATAGTGGAGTAGTGATGAAGGATAGTGTTGACAAACGTAAGGAACAAGAGGCAATGCAAGTGTTGGTTGATCTACCACACTTGGCATCATCGACTCCCACAGGTCCTAAAACTAGAAGTATGCCTGATCCATTGACAATCTTGACAAAATTGAAAGAGGCAATGGATATTGATACTGTCACAGGAAAAGGTATTGATATAATGCAGCCGAGCATCAGCTCACCAGAATTGAAGAGAAGGAAAATTATGAAGAAGTCTCAAATTCTTGATGTCACATTAGATGAGGTAATTATCATTCCACAATGGGATCCCAATGAATTGTCTTTTGAAAAAATAGGGACCCTTCAAGAATTACTTAAGAGGAAGAAGAGATAGGAAGAAATGAAAATAGAACAGAAGCAAAAGCAAGTGTTGCATGACATCAAGGATATATTTGCAAAGGCTTTTGACTTAGAAGATGAAATGCCTCAAGCTCCCATTATTGATCAGTTAGTTTAGATTGTACAGAAGGTAACTGATGATGACATAAATAGAAATGAAAAACTTCTACAATGGCCTGAGAGGAGATTCAAGAGAAAAGTTCTAGAGAAAATCTCAGAAGAGATTGCAAGGAAACAGGTTGAACTTTCTACTCTTGTAGAAATTTTGGAGAAAGTTACAACAAACGTTTATTCTTTGTACAAGAAGCTATGTGATGTTGAATTCTTCACAAAGGATAATCTACAACTTGTTGAGAAGCTACAGTTGGATTTGAAATCAACTGACAATACTTTGAGTAAGGATGCTACCTCTAGCTCCTTACATTATACTAAGTTGATCAATGCACAATGAAGAATATCCGAGATTATGGCTGAAGATGGTTGGATTAGGGCCAAATTGATCACCATATAGACAAGCCTGTTGCCTCACTTAGAGGTAATACATAAGGAACTTTCAGATGCAAAAGAGTTATCCCAGAGAAATGCAAATCTCTCAACTGCAGAAAGTTTAGTGAGTATAGCAACCAAGCTAGAGATAAAATTGGAAGTTATGAAGATTGCCAAAGAAAGTTGGGACGCTACATTTGCATCCACCCTACAGCTTCATAAACAATTTTTGGACAAGTATAACTTAACCCCACCTGCAATCAGTGACAAAAACAAGGGGGAAGTTGGTAATGATATGGAATTTGGTAAGGATATAGTATGATAAATCAGTATAGAACAGGTACATTTGTATATATTTTGAAGGCATGTATTTAATGTAACTTTTTGTATGTATAATTCTAAGTATATTCCTGGGGGAGTACTTCATATACTTAGGCAACATTTTGATGGAATGAAAGAAATAAATGATAAGTGTGTTTTTACCACTAATATCAAAGGGGGAGATTGTTAATCTCTAAGTTTTGTTGATGATTAGTGACCAACACTTAGTCATTCACTTAGGCAGTTTTAGTTGGCTATCACTGTGGCCAAGCTAAAACTATCCAAGGCTAAGAAACATTGCCGAGCAGTATTCAGGATGCCGAGTTGTATCATTCCAAGCTGAGCAGGATACTTAGTGCCAAGCAACAAAGATGTTAAGTGCCGAGAAGAACATTTTTTGTATACATGTCTGGACTAATTCAAACTTCAAGGATAAGTTTTCAGGCCAACTTGTATAAGACTTTTGGGCCGACTTATGTATGCATTTAATATTTTCCTACAGAGTTAGTTATGCATTTAATTTTTTTATCCTATGCATGACCTATTGTAATCATTAATTGTGATGCCTTGAAGACATAAGTATTAGATCTTGATAGTTGATCTAGATCTCGCTACCAGACTTGAATAGATATATAAGATTTCTTCTAAACCCTATTTTGTAAGTGTGTGGAGAGAAGTGGTGACTGTATTTTTAAGTGAAATGCATAGAGGGTTATTTTGTTAAGAAGCATAGATCAAGCAGAGTGACAACACAGTGAACAACAGAGTAAAGACATATCAGATTGTGAGATCACGGAAGGTACCAAAAAGAGGAGATCTGTCATCAGCATCAGAGTGCATAATGAAGGATCATTACTTGAAACATTATAATCATTGTATCAGGTGAAAATATCTTAATAGAGTGGTTCTAGCAGACCTTTCTAAATCTCTTAACAAAGTGCTTACTTTATTTTAAGTTGAAATCCTTTCACAGGGTAGATTGTAATGATCTTTAGGTCTTAACGAGGTAGACCTTTAACCAGGTAGATTGCATTTTGTAATCAAATTTTGTAGCCCTAATAGGTACACTTTATTGCTGCAGTAGTGAAGAATTATGTGGGTGTCATCCCCACCCCAGTTTACCTATTTGGGTTTCTGGGTTACCAAGTTCTTGTGTTATGAGTTATTTAGTTCATTGTGTGGATGCTATTTGATATTACATTAGATTCATATATGTAGGAATGTGGATCAGTTTGTTTTAAGTGTTTAAATATCAAGATCTGATTCACACCCACCCTCTCAGTATCTTGCTTTCCCATTATTGTATTTCCAACAGGTGTCACCTTACTTGTGTGTTGATGTATTATTGTTAATTTTTCATTATGTGTTTTTGTTTCCTAGTGAAAAAATTAGTGCATATTCGCATGCAAGTATGTTGTATATGGTTTTTGATATAAGAAACAATAAGAGGGCATTGACCTAAGATACATAAGTTGCTGACTAAACAGACTTAACAACATATTAAATCTGTAAAGTTAGCAGAATTAAAGAAGTAAACCATCAGCTACCTATATCAAAAACCAAAACATAAAAGCTAAACCAGTAGTGAGATATTTCCCACATACGAAGAGTATCAATGTCCATCAGCCAAAAAATAATACGAAGCCATGCAGGGATATTTAGAAAAAATAAATTCTTAAGCTTAAAATTGAAATTAAAGAAACTAGCCTAAATATAGGGCTTGGGGTCCGCAGTGTAAAAAAACCCCAACCTACAGTTCACCATCAGCTGGATCCTTTGTCATCCCATAAGCACTTCAAGATCAGCAGGTCCGCCCACTCCTCATTGACAAACTTGAAGAGTTCCATGTTTCCTTCAACAGATTCCTTCCCAACAGAGGCCTTCTCATTCAACAAACAGAGGGTAGTGGAAGAGGCATGCATAACTTTGAGAGTGAATATACTAGCATCTTCCAGCCTAATATTTGTGTTGGCCATGTCCTTATTCAGTTTAGCCACCGTATTCTCTAGATTTACAATTTGCAACTTTATTTTTCCAACAAGACCAGTACCCACAACACTTTTAGAGTTTTCTGTCATAGTGTCAGGGGTAAAATATTCCTTACCCACTTCATCCATACTGTCTTGGTTATCATTTTATCTCACTTCATGATCAGTATTCATCTGGTTATCATCCCTTCTTGGAGACTCAACCGAGATATTCTTTATTGAACAACTCCTTCATATCCTGTTTCCCTTTCTCCTTGGCGAGCTGAGAGGACCGACAGCTACTAGTGGGTTGGGTGTCAGCATTCTGGGGGCACTCCAGGTTGATGTAAATTTTCTTGCATTTTTTGGAAGGCTAGGGAGAGTCATCCAGGGTTAGGTTATGCTTGTTTCCCATGCGCAAAGCAGGGGTATGGTAGATTTTAGAAGAATTAGGGCTGGCAGCAGGGGTAGAGCCTCCGATAAAACTAGAAGGTGAGGGAATGCCCTAGTTGAGGGAGACAGAGAGTGACATATTTTTTTGGGAAATTTGGGTGATTTGCACAATGGGCAGAGGGAAGAGAGCATGTTGGAAGTGGTAAATTCTGAAGATAATCTCCTGGTGGAGGTAAATGGGTTTTTTACCAAGAGAGATTGCCTCATTCACAGCAGCGACAGTATTTTCCAAAGAATGCAGAAGATAAAAAGGCATGGAAATTAATAGCTTATGCCTAAGATGATTAAGAAAAGGGAGGTGGTAATTGTATAATGTACCAAACCTACCCTTCAAGGTGAAATACTTCATAACAAGCTTGCATGTCTTCGGCCTAAACTCCGGAAGGTCAGCCATCCTATAACAGTCATTTTTAGATACTGGTTTTTAGTCATTGGCAAAAAACTGGTTGAACTCTATTTTATCCTAGGTTTTGGTGGTTTTCTTCCACTTCCTACCTATAGTGTCCATACCCATAGGTTTACCAATAAGGGTATGTGCAGCATCATGGTATGCCAAAAAGTAGCGATGTTAAAAGGAGTCATGATTGGTAGACTTATTGAAAAATAACTATAACTTTCAAATTGTATAATGATTTTTAAAATATCAAACATATGTCACATTCTATGCTTCACTACCACAAGAAAAAAAGAAAAAAAAAATTCAATTTGATGAATTTTAGAGTAAGTTAAGGTGGTCAGACATGAGAGCTTTTATATTTTGGAAGTTTTTGAAGAAAAATCATAATTAATTATTTACTTGGAAAAAAATTATTAAAAAATATGTGTTACATTTGGAAATGAGTCTACTGCTTAAATCCCGAGTCTAGTAAAAAAAATATTATCATTTGATCATGTTTAAGGTGGTCAAACATACACCTACTTCTTATCGTTTTAGTCCTGGTTGATAGACTGATTGAAAATAAACTATAACTTTCGAATGGTATAAAATTTTTGAAATATGAAACTTGAGTCACATTATATGATTTACCTACTACAATTAAAAAATTAAAAATTTTCAATTTGATGAATTTTAGACTAAGTGAAGGTGATCAGACAGAAGATTTTGTATATTCTGAAAAAGTTGTAGTAGAAAAATCATAATTAATTATTTACTTGGAAAAAAATTACAAAACAATATGTGTCACATCTAGACATTAGTTTACTACTTACATCTAGATCCTTGTAAAAAAATATTATCATTTGATTGTGTTTAAGGTGGTCAGATATACCTCTACTTCTTATCTTTTTCTTGAAATTTTCATACTACCGCTTTGACATTTGAAATTTTTACCATATAGAATATTTTTTTTTCAAAAGAGGGCTAGTATATTTTTGATATAAGATTGATAATATGTTCAAATTTTTATGTGAAATTGCCTAACCCTTATTTTCTGAATTTTCATTGCCACTTAAGGTCCTGTTTGGCATACCATGATCCCACACATACCCATAACCTCCTCATTGATCTCAAATGTGATACCATGAATGGTGACCCTTCTCTCATTCCATCTTTTGGCAAACTATCGTGAGATCATCTTGATAAGACTAAATTATTGCCTTTGTTTTGTATAATTTTAATACTCTGTTCTAGTTTTTGTTAAAACATTTGAGAGCCTAGCTAGTCAAAACTTGTGATAAAAGTCCAGATAAAACTGTTAAACCATGGGTAGATGTTTTTGACATACTTTGCCAATATTATACATATAATGCAGTATTTCATAAAACCATTAGAATATATGTTCTAACATCTGGATATTTAATTTTATTGAGCTTGTTGCATGAAAATTTCCATGTCATAATTAACTTGGTAGGAGAGAAGCGGCTGGAGAGTGGTTGACAACATTCAAAGAAGACCGTTGAAGACCAGCTATGGTGGAGTGATCATTACAGCACCAGGAAAACATGGCTACTACAATGGAGCCATTATTCTAGGATGCAGGGATGTGGCATACCTATATTCCCTCTAGACTTAGTGCATTGAATTGGTCATCCAAGTTTCATTACCCACACCGCGGGCTGTTGTATTTCCATACTCTTCTCCAGCATGTTTTCAACAAGATGGTTTTCCTTTCAGTTTTGTAATAATGTTCGATCCTCTATATATAGGGATTGGACCGATAGTTTGAAGTTAGAAAAAAGATAGATAGAAATCAAAGAAAAGGTTTTGGAAGAATACTGTTGTATTTTCACAGCAATCTATTTCAAGTTCCATGTCTTGTTTTTATGTAATGAGTTTTTGAAACGCAATAAAATAGTTCTTGGTTTGCATTTTGTGTTCATAGTTTAGCAGAAACTGACCAAGGGGGCCCACTTGGGAGGTGGAGTAGGTTAGAATAGAATAGATTTCATTTCTAGCATTTCCAAGCATTTCCAGTATTTCAGATAGAAGTTACAATTTCTTCCTACAACATCTGCAAGAATAGTTATAATAGATGTTTAAGGTTGAAATCTTAGGTTTCAGTAGAGTTGCAATTTCTAGCATTCATTCCAGTAAGAAGATAAATGTATTCTTTTCCTACAGCACTAGTGTAGGTTTCTTTTATGCATTTTTACCTTCCTGCACAATAAGCAGAATGACTCCTTAAGGAACCTAGTGCACATACCGTGCCAACCATTTCAAGTATACATCCCTAGGTTGACAAGTTAAATGCACCTCATAATGAGAAAAATAGTCCTTAGATTGAATGAACCATTCCTAAGAAAGGCCTTGAGCATGATTATTATACACCTATTGTGAGGTGGTTCATTTTTGGCGCCGTTGCCAGGGATGGTCTCAAGCTAGGAACATTTTTGAGTCATTTTTCATTCCTAGATTAGTTTTTAGATTTATATCTCTAAAAATTGCTTCACAAGCGTGAAGAATTCAATTGCATGCAATGAAGAGAAAGGTGATGAGATGAATATGGTAGATTTCTCCCAGCAGAGCATGCTAATTTGAACGAAGATGTTGAAGAAGTTGAGTTACCCTTTGAGGATGCAAGCCCTGACTTTCCTATAACATCTTCCTCTAGAGAAGAACCATTTGACGTAAGTGGCTTCTGACCTTTTGCAGAAATCTTGGCCAGCTTTCTAGATAATTCTGGCCCAAATCCACCTAATGTTAACAATCCAGTAGCCAATGCTCCTTTCTAGTAGCAAACCCACAATCAAATACCTCCAGTAATGGCACATCCTAATTTCCCATTTCCTCTCCCAAGCCTTATAAACAATGCTAATCTCAAGAATATACCCACAGCTGCTCTTCCAAAGTTTTATGGTCTTATAACTGAGGATCCTGACACTTTCTTGTTTGAGTTTCACATACTGTGTCAAAGTTTTAACTATAATGTTGATGCCCATAAGCTCAAGTTGTTTCCTGGAACACTGAAAGAGTCAGCATTACGATGGTTCATGGGCTTAGGATCCAATGCAACAGGTACCTAGGATGAGATGCAGGAATTGTTTCTGTAGAAATATAAAGACTATTGCGAAGGCAATGACCCAAAAGGAGATGATATCGTTAGGATGTCTCAAAAGGAAGATGAAACATCGGAGGATTATGTTTCATGATTTTTGTACACAATGCAGAAGAATCCCTAGCATGTACTGGCAGAGGACTCACAGAAGCTAGTCTTTTTGAGAGGGGTAAATGACAACTGTCTGGAAGCATTAGATTTGATGGCTGGTGGAGACATATCCCAATCTTCTTGGGATGACCTCAACAAAATCTGTCAAAACTACTCAAGGTCAACTGTGAAGAAAGGCAGAGGATACCGGACCATAGTCACAAAAGGGATTGGTTCAGATGTCTCAAAGCTGGAGATATCCAATTTTCTGTCATGCCCAAAAGTTGGGCAAAAAAACACGAACAAAAATTTTAAATAACGCATCAAAATAGGATACTGAATCTACACAAGGTTAATTCATGCATGCAAATTGAGATGACTGACTAAAAGTCAACTAGGGTTGACCAAAAAGTCAAACCTCTCTTGAAAAATGTGAAGGAGGGTCACTAAGGTTTACTGAGTGCTAAGAGAGTCAAAGGAGCGCAGAACGAGATAGTTGACCAAAAAGTCAACCCATGTTGACCAAAAAGTCAACTGTCTCCAAAGGGCTCGAAACTAAAATTTGAGGGTCCAGAGGCTGCAAGGAGCTCTGGGTTTCAATCTCGAGGCCAACGGACATAGTTGACCCAGGGTTGACCAAAAGTCAACTGCGTACGTCGACGGTCAAGGGTGACGAAAAAAAAAAGGGCAGAAACTCACCAAGAAAGAATGGTCAATAAAAGAAAAATAATAAGCTTAATTCCTAAACTTTTATGCATAGTAACTTTAAAATAACATTTACATTAAAATCCCCTAAAGTACAATTATCTAAAAATTTCGAAGGCTATACTAAAAATTCAACCCTAAATTATCATCTTTTAAACTTCCTCCCCTAAGAGTTAATAAATTAAATCGAATCTGTCAAATAATTAAGACAACATATAATTAAAAACTTATATAAGAATCTAACTATAATTCTAATCTAACATTTAAATTTTTCATTAGACAAACAAATATAACTTAATTCTATATGAAAATAAAATAATAAACCATTAACTAAAATCCTAAACTATAATGAATTAAAATCCTAAAAGAAATGCATATATAATTTCATATACAAATAAATCAAATCCTATTTATAAAATCAAAACTATTAATACAAATCAAATCTCTATGCAAAATATCATATGCCTAAATCAAAATTAATTTTAAAATTATACATATTTATAATATAATAAATAATAAAAGAAAAACATAAAATAAAATAAATCTATTTTACTATGCCTCAATTAAAACAAAAGGGAACTAAACATAATAAAAAGAACTACAAATATATCCTAAACTAATATTTGAAACAAAATAAATTTAAATCCCTAAATATTAACATCGCCATACTAAAGAAAATATGCATATTATATTCGAGTGGAAAGCGGGAGGGTTTGGAGAGGCGGCCGAGAGCCGATAGCGGTTTCGGAAACCGCGTGGGCGGGTGTACAGAGGAGCGGCGGCGGCGGGTTAAACATAGCGGGTGGCGGAGATTAGAAGAAGGCGGCGACAGGGGTTACGAGTGGGGAGCCGGCGGAGCGGCACCAGCCACCCCTCTGCGGCCCACAGTGGCGGGCGGGCGGCCGGCCATGGCCGACGCCGCTCACCCACTGTGGTTCACAGTGGGGTGGGGCGGCGCCCGCGCGGCCCTCACCAAAGAAAGGGGGCTGGGGTAGGGCTTCGGCCCTCCCCGCCCAACAGCATTAAAAAAAATAAATTTATTTAAAAAATAGTGCCCCGCGCATTAGCAACCAAAAATGCCTTTCTAAAAGATTTAATATGCTCATTTTTTAAAATGTATGTATATGTATATTTATATACATATATGTTATTACATATATATATATATCAAGGTGAAAAAAAAGAATATTTTAATGACTAGTGTAATATAACACAAAAAGACTGTATACTTTGAAACAGCGACTAATAGGAAGTATTTTTTTAAAATTTTTATTTGATCAAAACGGTCCATATTTTAAACTCCACGTTATAGTGGAAGGAATTTTTAATCGAAGCATTTTCATTTTTATTTTTTTTTTAAATTAGTTCAGAATTTCACTAAGTTTTAAAAATAAAATGACATTTTGTTTCCCGCAAGAACACCAAGAACACATAAATCCAAAATGCTAACTCTAATAACAAAATTGTTAAAGGTCTATTGACATTAATTTCTTCCTCTAAGCAATTCAAACTGCGTACAAGAATATCCTTATAATATCCACTTTACTCAAACAACACAATAATGAAGGTAATTCCTTATCTATAATTCGCCTTCATATAACATTACAAATCTTAAAACAAGCTTTACAATAATGAGAATTTAAACAATATGGATTACATTAGAATCTCAAATAATTATTCTACACAATTTCAGGTATAGAGAAATGACATATTACAATGGCGTATTTCCAGCCATACTCATCTCCCACATAAGGGTATCATGCATCCTTGATTTCCTTCAAGTACCTGAAAACAAGGTAGAACGAGGTTGACCATGGAGGCTCACCTCCCAACCTAGGCCTTTACAAGGCCACCCCCTTGCTTGGGGATCCAATCTGGAACGGGTCACAAACAAGTATACCCAACAAGCAGTAAAAGAAAGGAGACTCAGACACAAGAAAACTTCCCAACACCAGGATGGACAAGAAGAAGTATCTCCAAGAGATATTCTAGAAATAGGGGTAGTGGTAGACCTCACTGAAGGAGAAATCCAAGATTAAAAATAAGATACGCAAGCCTCACATGGACTTGCCAAGGATCATCTTTACAAGATGCTATCCCGAATAACCTCCTTATACCTCCCTTATGCCCTCAGGCCCATCTTTGCTTCATGGGTATCGTGTTACCCCAAGTTTATCCCTCCACACATGGGAGACTCTACAATTAACAGGAGTCATTTCCACTACCCCTCCAAGGCTACTCTGCCCTCCCAAGGGTGAGTGTACCTTGAAGACCCATTCAAAAATCATCACATAGAAAACACATTGAGAAAACAAAAAGAAAAATTTTCAAAAAAAATAAAAAGCTTCAAGAAAAAAAAACCATAAACTCTATTAATCGAGTCCTTGAGCTCAAGAACACACAACATAAACAAAAATTTTTAAAATGATTCCAACCTTGATCCAAGCAATGGTAGAAAGAGGACTGGTGTTGAGCTATCCTTCCTAAGCTTCCTTCTCCAAGGGCTCCTTCAAACTGGATTCTGTCTCTAAGGGTAGAGAGTGGGTGAACACTCAACTCATCCTAAAATCTCCCCTAAATAGG
>MU226486.1:1276075-1292790 GCA_018584345.1 Thuja plicata
TGGCTGGGTCCTTATGAAATCAGCCATGTATTTACAAATGGAGCAGTCCAATTGACCACAATTGACCCTGTTCAATTCAAGCTATTAGTCAATGGCCATAGACTAAGGTTGTATCACCAGCCACAGATGAAAGAAGACTTCCTGCAGTAGTTCAAACAACCAGTTTTAAAGGATCAACAGGTAATACTTCCTGCAGCAGAGGGTGTCAACCTTCTTCCTGCAGCTCCTCAATGAAAATTCCTTCGAAGCATGACCATAAAAAAAACTTTATGATCACATAAAGTTTAAAATTCCTCATTCACTTTCTATATTCTTCTTTTTCAACCCACTTCATTTCTTAATCTTCCATCCACCCACATTCCATGTCATCATATTTCTATGCTTTCAATAAAGAAATAGTGCGCTGACCCATGCGAATGTGGATGCCGTCATTCCACTCTCGCCAATCTTTCCTGCCATGTGCGATGATTAATTACCAGGTACGAGCTTTTCAAATTTATTTCCATTTTTAGTGCATGTATTTAGTTGGTTATATTGAATACTATAATAAATGTATCGTTGCCACCTTCAATCTAGTTCTGTACCTTCTACCAAGTCTGACAAGTGAGGACACTTGTCAATATTTCATAGGGGGTAGGGAAGTCTGCCAATTTTTAAAAGTGTCATTTCTATTCACTCATTAAAAGATCCCCAAATCTGTACTTTGGCATTGTCTTAATTAAAATCTAGTTGCCGCATCACACAAGTGTCAAAAATGTTGTACCTTTATTCTGAATAAACCTCTAATAGTTAGACTAGATGTGACCCGGTATTAAAACCTACTCTCGCATGAACATTTATGATTCATTCTATTAAAATAAATTATTATTGTCTATATCAAGAAACCAGAAGAGTTTGAAAGAGGGTTTGTGGGTTTACAAAAAGTAGTCTGAAATTTAAAGAGAAGAAGAGCAGAGGTTAAGCAGAGAAAAGAGTAAACAGAGAAAAGATTCAATTAGGTAAAACAAATGGGAGGTCAATTGCAGCAGCATGAACCAGTGGTTCATAATAGTTTTCTAGCTGACGTAGAGGCCATAAGAAGATTTAATGCCTGTGGATGGCTGGGGTATTTCTTAAAATTGACGGAGTTTGATGATGAAGTAGCAGTAGAATTTTTGAACACATTTGATGAGGGCCATGCAACGGTATGGGGATCGCCAGTTGTTGCAACAGAGGAGAGAATAGTGGAAGTGACCAATTTTCTAGGAGCAGGGGAACATTATCCCAATGCCCATGATGCTAGGTTAGCCAGGGCTCAATTCACCCTACCAGGAGACCCTCCATTGGAAATCACTAAGCAGGGATGCAAAAGGATGTCCATTCCTCCACCATACCAGGAGTTGGCTATGCACATTATAAGGTATTTCACCTGTGAGGGACAATTCTCTAATTTACATGCACATCATTTTAAACTTCTTAGTTATATACGACATAATATTTCAGTGAATGCACCCAATTTTATGTTTAATATGTTGTGCATTAGTGCCGAAGAAACACAAAAAGGGAAAGACAAATCTATGAATCACCATGCTCTGATTTAATTACTCATAGAAAGATCTCTTAGGGATGCCTCCCCTATGACATGGGCAGAGTTCATCCATCATAAAACCCTTCAGCCTCAAATTACCCCTAATGTGCAAGATAACCAAGATAATGCAGTCTCCCCTGATTTAGTTGCCAAGCAAAATACCCAAGGGATAGAACCGAAAAATTTACAAGAAAAGGTGCCTTTAACCACTCACATGAGAAAGATACCTTCTACTCCTAGAACAAAAGGAAAACGTAAGTTGGAAGGAGAAGCTTTGGTTCCTACAGCTGAACCTCAAAAACCACAAGTTTCAAGAAAGAAGAAAATGAAATCAGTTCCTGCAACCACTACTCCTATAGCAGAGATGACAAAAAGGGATAGTAAATAAAAGGCTGTAGAAATTGAGGAAATCCCTATAAGAAGAAGCTCTAGGATGAGAGGGAAGATTCCTAAAGTGTCCACCAAAAGCCAGCCCTCTCCCCCCAAGCAATTTAGAGAGGAAACTCCTATCCATGTTGTTCCTGATGATTCTCCCAATCAGCCTGAGATGCCTGACACTCCTCAAAATATGGAAGAGGAATGTGGTGATGAACCAAATGTATGTCAAAATGACCCAGGAATCAGCCATCAGGAAGTTCCAACTTGGGAGGAAGAAACTTTTATAGCTCACCAGCCGGTTTGTGCAAGAAATGCTTTAGTTCCCTACAAACGAACTTGGTTGATAAAATTCCTAGAGTAGTCATATAGAGAGCAGAGAAAGAAGGATAATCATGATAGAAGAAGTGATTCAATTACCCTACAAACACTTATCTTCCACTTATATAATAATCATGTAATGACAACCACTCTATGGGGGGAAGAAAAGAAGAAATTGCAAAAAGAAATAATGGAACAAAAAGAGGAAATTGTAGACTTGAAAGATCAGTTGACAAAATAGAAACATAGAATGGACCATGCTCTTAAACTAATTGACCAAGTCATTGCTTGTAGATGTCCACCCAGGGTCTATACTATCTATCTCAAATAAAAAGTCCTTCTATTCCAATTGATGATGACCCTCAAGGATATAAGTACAGAGTTCAAATCAGCCCAGGAATTCTATGGGTTATACTAAACACTTCCATCTTGGCAACAAAACCTACTCTGCAAGTTATACGTGCATAATTTCATCATCCCCATAGAGACTGAATGGAATCCCCTACCTTACATCAGGGATATACACCTAAGGGCTCTAATGTCATGGATGCACAATGAAGCCAACTATGATAGGCAGTTGGGGAATTACAAAGATCTTGAGAAGATAGAACCCCTACCATTAAGAGCAGAAAGCAGTCAGCCAGAAGTATTCCTAAGGGATTGGTTTAGACTAACATATGGGAATGTCAAGAAGGAAATAAGGGATAAAATTTTTAAACTCATAGTAGAAGTTTATGCAAAATATGACAGCATGTCCTACTTTGTCTTCCAAAGAGCCCTAACCGGTGCAAAAAGTAGATGGGGAAAATTATCAGAGGTCTTTAAAAGATCAGAACCACATAGCCCCATTAACCTCGAAGCAACTACCGCCCTTGCTCCTATGGCCCTTGTATGATATCAACACTACCAGATTTGACAGGATGCAGGAAGATCATAGAAGGGAAGTCTGGGAAAGAACAAGGGGATTCTACTACTCCTTTAAGAGCTAGAGGAGGGGAAGAACTGAAGTTGGTGACTACAGGTCAATTGCCAGAAGGTGCAATGCTTGAGGAAAAGCATTTGAGTAACCAAGGGGCAGATGATAAGGCTAAATTATTGCCTTTGTTTTGTATAATTTTAATACTCTGTTCTGGTTTTTCTTAAAACATTTGAGAGCCTAGCTAGTCAAAACTTGTGATAAAAGTCCAGATAAAACTCTTAAACCATGGGTAGATGTTTTTGACATACTTTGCCAATATTATACATATAATGCAGTATTTCATAAAGCCATCAAAATATATGTTCTAACATCTGGATATTTAATTTGATTAAGCTTGTTGCATGAATATTTCCACGTCATAACTAACTTGGTAGTAGAGAAGTGTCTGGAGAGTGGTCGACAACATTCAAAGAAGACCGTTGAAGACCAGCTATGGTGGAGTGATAATTATAGCACCAGAAAAACACGGCTGCTACAATGGAGCCATTATTCCAGGATGCGGGGATGTGGCACACCTATATTCCCTTTGCACTTAGTACATTGAATTGGTCATCCAAGTTTCATTACCCACACCGCGGGTTGTTGTATTTCCATATTCTTCTCCGGCATGTTTTCAGCAAGATGGTTTTCCTTTCTATTTTGTAATAATGTTTGATCCTCTATATATAGGGATTGGAATGATAGTTTTAAGTTAGAAAAGAGATAGATAGAAATCAAAGAAAAGGTTTTGGAAGAATAGTGTTGTATTTTCACAGCAATCTATTTCAAGTTCCATGTCTTGTTTTTATGTAATGAGTTTTTGAAATGCAATGAAATAGTTCTTGGTTTGCATTCTGTGTTCATAGTTTAGCAAAAACCAACCAAGGGGGCCCACTTGGGAGGTGGAGTAGGTTAGAATAGAATAGATTTCATTTCTAGAATTTCCAAGCATTTCTAGTATTTCAGATAGAAGTTACAATTTCTTCCTGCAGCATCGCAACTTGTGAGTGTTCCTGCAGCATCTACAAGAATAGCTATAATGGATGTTTAAGGTTGAAATCTTAGGTTTCAGTAGAGTTGGAATTTCTAGCATTCATTCTAGTAAGAAGATAAATGTATTCTTTTCCTACAGCACTAGTGTAGGTTTCTTTTATGCATTTTTACCTTCCTGCAGCATAAGTAGAATGACTCCTTAAGGAAGCTAGTGCACATACCGTGCCGACTATTTCAAGTATACGTCCCTTGGTTGACAAGTTAAATGCACCTCATAATGGGAAAAATAGTCCTTATATTGAATGAACCATTCCTAAGAAAGGCCTTGAGCATGATTATTATACACCTATTGTGAGGTGGTTCACATCTCATCGTGCCCAGCCAAACATTTCATGAAGGGAAGAATCCATCCTTCCTTACAGAAGAACTCTCCTCCTCAATCTTGTCTGGTTCAATCCTTTGATGATCCCCTCCTATGTTAGCATAGTTTTAGACACAACCCTAACCAAAGAATTCCATGCCTAGTAAGATAAGAAACCCTTCAAAGCATAATACCACTAGAAACCAGAGAAGAAGAAAAAAAGCAGAGTCATTACGTGAAATGGAAAAAATGAGGTAATAACTCAGCCTTAAACATCTATCATTTGGTGTATGAAAAATGCAATAATAATTGCCTTTAGGCACAAAAAACACTGCCAAGGGTACCACTGAGATTAACAAGTGGGAGCGGCGTTGTAACCCATAATTACCATAAAAACAATATTCATTGTATCTTTTATTAATCTCCTTAAATCACTAATGTATCTGATGCCACTTGAAGGCATAATGGCACTTTATGAAGGGAGTGACGCAAGAAGGCCACATCCACCACCAAAAATAACTGGGGAGCCTCAATTAAGAAGCCATGTGGCCTTTCCAAATGTGACAAATAAAAAATCTATAATGGATATTGGTTTGAGGTCTGCCTTTTAGCACCTGAAATGGACTTTGATTTTTAAATATTTTGGTTGTTGTTGTTGGCACCGCTCATTTCCCGCGTAAGCTAGTCCTGAGTATTTTTGGGCAGCTGAGTAGTAGCGTGCCAACATCATAAGCCATCCATCTACAGAACTATAGCCGCCATGGAATGAATAATAGAATTCCATTCCCTATAAATGTGTTTTATGGTGGTCTCACTAGTGTATATTGTTGTATATTTGGAATTTTAGTTGATAAATTTATTTTCAAAATAATATTCTAGGTTTTATTAGATTGGTAACTCTCTCTCTCTCTCTCTCTCTCTCTCTCTCTACTACTTTACCATGATCATGAGGCAGACTCATAGTCTAACTAAAGTGGGGTTTAAATGTACCATCCTATAGAGTAAGAACCCTTATTAGGTGCTCATTTTTAGCCCCATTTTAGTATGTATCTATACCCAAATTGATTTCACGTGTTTCTAGCACTTTCGTATCTTTCAAATTAATATTATTTATTCAAAAATTGAGCTTGTGTCTAACTTCTATGCATGATTTCCCATTTTCCATCTAATTACATAATTCATTTTCCACCTATGACCTATGAATTCTTTTAAGATTTCAAGATTGGTCTGAATCACCTTGAAGGATGTGATTTTAACCACCACTTATTTGCACACTGTCCAAAATTCAGGTATATTTTGAGTTATTTTTAAATGTACCAAGTTTTCCAGGACTAGGTCGGACAATTCAACCTTGTCCTAGTGTTTTGTTCTCTAAATTGTCCTTGAGCCTAGTGCAGGAGCACCTAAGCAGGAACTCTCCATTTTTTTTAAATAACTTCAAGTGTTTTAGGGTTTTTTAAAGATTTTCTAGGGAGGTTTAGGATCATTTTGAAATTTTTTAGGAAATTGTGTGTTAAGTTGTGTGGTTTTCTAGTCTAAGTGACCTTTGTAATGTCCTGATCGACAAAATGGGTCAAAATGTGTGTTTGGCAGTCAAAGTTCTTAGAATGAAATTTTTGGAGTGTTTTAGGTCTTGGGACTTGATGTTTGACCTTTTTGTGTCCAACAATGGAGTTAGAATGGTGAAAGAGAAGAAAGTTCTAAAAATTTTGTGCAACTTTTAAATTTTGATTTACACCCAAATAAATTTATGGCTATATTTGAGTGGTTTTTTGAGGAATGAAAAAATATTTAAGGACTTCCATGTCATTGTAAGGTGGTTGGACTATTTCTGGAGAATAAATTTTAAGAATTAGCAAGTTGCAGTTACTATATATTATCATAGTTTTTGTGATTTTAAATTTACAAGAATTGAAGATGGATTGAATTAGGTTATTTTGAAATGTAATTAGGTTTTGATATTTGTTTCCAGACCTGTGTGAATGATATTAGTTGTTAGTTTCTTTTTTGAATTTGTATGTAAATTCTTCTTTGTATTTTTTGTTCTCTGGACCAAACAAGACTGTAAGTAGTAAAATGACTCCCTAGGAATTTACAACAGTTGCAACTATCTGTACCTTGGAAAAATGGTAGAGGGGTCATTGTACAGTAGATTCCTTTTTTCAGGTTTAGAAGTGATAATGGTGGTTTTTTATCTCTTGCCCTAAGTGAGCTTGGCAATAGCCTGACTACAAATTTTAGAGGAAAAGAAGGTTCCATTTGTAGGGTTAGATTGGATAGCCAAATCCAATGCATGGAGGATGCACTTTGGAGGCTGAAAAGTTCTTGTTAGAAGTGGTTGGAGCCAATGAATCCATTTCATTTGGTTTTATGAAGCTTTTGCATCAAAGTGTCCTACTCGCCCTAATTTTAAGGACTCAATCTCTAAAGGATTTGAAGTATTGTACAGATGACTTGAGGAGTGCTAACCATAGAAATATTTTGAGTATCCATTGAGGCTATCTAGATCCAAGAATAGTCTAGGGAATTGTTTGCAAAGTTTCAGAGTTATTGCAGTTTAGGACCCTGATTAGGGGTAGAAAAAACCACTAGTCCTATTCGTAGAAATAAGGAACTCGATGAATAGATGGATAACCTAGTGCTCTAAATCTTGAAGAATGGATTCCATAGGATGATTATAGTGTGAGAACAATATTGAAAAGTTTCTTTAATAATTAGTATTGGTTTGTTGGAATTACCCTAGTAGGTTCGGTGATGTAAGAATTCTTGTTGGTAGTGAGCTTCTTTGAAGATACGGGTAAGTGAACCAAGTGTTCTACCTTTAGGTTAGTGTTGGATAAGAATCCCTATTAGATATAGAGTAGTGACATGGGAGAGAGTAAAACTAACCAAATTAAAGGATCTCCCTACCAGATTATTATTAGAGCCCTGAAAGATTTGGACTAGGAAGGTATATTAATGACCTTGAATCCAGGGGTGAATCAACCATGGTGATGAACAAAGAGTTGGCTAAGAAGATGGATGAATGGGAGGAGGAGAATATACTCCTAATAGAAAAACATGCAGAGATGGAAACTAAAGTTGATGAAGTGAAAACTAGGATAGATGAAGTGAGTGATAACGTGAAGGAGAGAGAAACAAAAGGCAAGTTAGTGGTAGCAGAAGATGAAGTGCAAGAGCCTAGTCCTATACTCCAAGAAGAGACATTCCTTAAGTCCCTAAAAGCCATGGGTGGAAAGTTATTGGAAGGTGGACCCCTATTCAGTGGAAAAATGGAACTAGTGGTGTTAATGGAGTGGATAGAGGGTTTAGAAAAATACTTTGAATGTGAAAGTGTAACAGAGGCTCAAAAAGTTAAAGTGGAAAAAACAAGGTTGAGAGGGGCTACAACTCACATGGTGAAAGTTTGTGTAGGAGGAAAGACTAAAGGAAGGAAAAAACCAAATATCCACTTGGAAAGGGATGATTTCAAAGATTAGGGACACCTACATCCCTATGGATGATGAGATAAAACTCCATAAGAAGAGGAAAAATCTAAGACAAAAATATTTAGAGGTGATTTCCTATACAGAGGAGTTCTATAAATTATACCTGAGGTCTAAGGTGACAAAGGATGAAAGTATAAAATTTTCTTCATACCTAAATGGGATAACATGGAGTATCCAAGAGGAAACAAGTCTCTTGACACCTGCCACTGTACATAGGTGTTATCAACTAGCTCTCAAGGTTAAGGAGAAGAGAAATAATAAGTATAAAGCAAATAGTAGAGAAAGAGGAAGGGGTGGAGACTCAAAAGGTCACAAAGGTATCTATGTTGGTAGGAGTAATGATCCAAGACCCCAAGGGGAGAAAAATTTGACGGATAAAATCCATGAAACTAGTAGTAGAGGTAATTATGGATGAGGAAGAGGTCTTAACAGTGGTGGTAGAGGAAGTTTTGGTAGGGGATCTAGTAGAGGTTCATTTTCTAACATGAGATCCTATAAATGCCACTAATTTGGGCATCCAACATATAAATGTCCTAACAAAGCAACATATTTACACTTAGAGAGAGGAACTAATTATGTGTAGGAACATGCCATTAGTGTGAAGTCTCTTGAGGTCAATCATTTTCAAAGAGTGGGGATAATCTAATGAAAAGGAGATTTATAATAAAGCATCTAGTTATAGAAGATCCCAAGAAAAGGAGGTCATCGTTTAAAGTGAAGTATAAGATTCTTCATAAGTTATGCAGATTGATCATTGATTTAGGGTCAACTAACAACATCATCTTTGAAGAAGTAGTGAAAAAACATGGAGTGACTAAGGTACCTCATGACCATCGTTATAGGGTGACATGATTGAAAAAAGGATAACATGTTCTTGTAAATGAACAATCCTATATTGAATTTGCAATAGGAGGCTATAATGACTAGATACTTTTTGATATACTTTCCATGGATCTTTCCATCTTTTATTTGGAAGACCATGGCAGTTTGACAAAAAATCCATGGATGATTGAGAAAATAATGCTTAGTCTTTTCAAAAGGTTGGAGTGACATAAAACATCTAGTCTGTAATGGAGGAAGGAGTGAAGAATAGTCCTAATATGTTAGTAGTAGGAGGAAAAGAATTCATGTAAGTTCTTAAGAGGGAAGATGAGGAGTGCTATGAAGTAATGATGAAGGATAAGCATGAGAAGACAGAAGCCCAAAAACCTTTACCCAAGGATATACAAGAACTTTTGGAGAAATTTAAGGATATTGTGAGTGATAGATCACCAGTAGTCTTTCCACCACGGAGACTCATAACACAGCAAATTGACCTCATTGCAGGTGCATCATTGCCCAACAAAGCAGCTTATAGAATGAACCCTGAGAAGAACAAGGAAATAGCTAGACAAAAGTAGGAGTTTTTGAATGAAGGGATTGTTAAGAAGAGCATAAGTCCCTATCTGGTGCCAGTGGTTTTGGAATCCAAAAAAAGAAGGTAAATGGAGGTTGTGCACAGATTCAAGAGCCATAAAAATAATAACAATAAGGTATAAGTTTCCAATCCATAGCATTGAGGAACTAATGGATTGTCTTGGTGGGGATAAGTAATTCACAAAGTTGGATTTAAAGAGTGGATACCATCAAATCAACATAAAGGAAGGGGATGAATGGAAAAAAAACCTTCAAGACTACAAAAGAACTGTATGAATGGGTTGTCATGCCATTTTGGATTAGAAATACCCCAAGAAAATTCAAGATATTAATGAATGAAGTTCTTATGGAATAAATAGGGGTATTTGTGGTAGTATATCTTGATGAAATCCTCATCTTCAAAAAGACTAAGGAAGAGAACCAAAAGAAATTACAGATTGTATTGAAGAGGTTACAAGAAGAGAAGTTGGCAGTCAACTTGGAGAAGTGTGAATTCCTAAAACTAGAATTGGTGTACCTTGGGTTTGTGGTTTCACAAGGGTCATTGAAGATGGATCCTATTTAGGTAGATTATATACTCTAGTGGCCTACTCCCACATTTGGTACTGAGATAAGAATTTTTCATTGGCTTGCCCAATTTTATAGTAAATATATTAGGACATTTAGTGAAATATGTTCTCTAGTGCTAGATAATATAAAGGGTGGATTAAAAACTAAGTTTAGATGGAATAAATAATCTAATAGGATTTTACAGTTCTTAAAGACAAAGGTATCGACCCAACCCATCCTATTGTTGCCAAGTTTTGTGAAATTGTTTACATTGGAGTGTGATGCTAGTAGCATAGCAGTAGGGAATGTTTTGAACCAAGTAGGTAGACTAGTGGATTTTTATAGTGAAAATTTGAATGAGGCCAAGAAGAATTAATCATCCTATTACATAGAACTCTATTCCCTAGTCCAAGCCCTTATGAAGCAGGGACACTAACTCCTACCAGTGTCAGATCACCTAGTGTAGAAGCCCTAATTTTTGTTGTGTTGGATCATTTAATATTTTTGAAGTGTGTTTAGGGAAGTTAAGGATTATATTGGAATGTCTTAGGAGAGGGTGTGTTAGGTTGTGTTTTATATTAACCCAAATGACCTTTGCAAGGTCCTGATGAGAAAAATGGGTCAAATTATGAGTTTGGAAGTCAAAGTCCTTAAGAGGAAATTTTAAAGTGTTTTAGGTATTAGAAAATGATATGGGACCTTTTTGTGTCCAAGCATGAAGTTATAATTAAAAAAGAGAATAAATTGTAAAAAAAGCAAAAGTTGCTTGAGCAAGTTTGCAACTTTTAAATGTTCCTGGAGAACATTCTGCAAGAAGTTGTAAAACTAACCAAAACGTATTTATTGGTTGGTTTTGATAGTTTTATAGATAATCCACACATATTTAAGTGTCTTGGGCACTATGTAATGAGGTTGGTTATCATTTTGCAAAAATTGGACAAGTAATTGAAGGAATAGTAACTGTGTTTTCTTGGTTTTGAATCCAAGCCTTGACCAATGGATTGAATTAAGATTTGTTTCATTATAATTATGTTTTGATAGTTTTTTTTCAACAATTTTGTTGTAATTATTATCTTTTATTTTCTATTTTGTAGTTCAATTTAAATTACTTTTCGTATTCTGGGTTCTTTGGACCAGACAGGACTGTAAATAGTAAAATAACTCCATAGCCATTTTCCACCATGGAAAGTCTTTGTGCCTTATAGATATGGTAGAGAGGTCATTGTATAGTATTTTTGTATTTTTTGGTTCTAAGGTTATAATGGTGAATATTGATCTCTTTCCCTAGGTGATCTTGGTTATAGCCCGACTAGGGTCAAGTGAGGAACAATGTGGTTCATTTGCATGGTAGGATTAAAAGAAGTGATATAGTGCATCAAGGATGGACATAGAAAGAGGAAAGAACTCTAAGAGTATTTTTGATGGTTGATGAATTCATTTCATCTATTTTTGAGATGAATTTCTACAAACGGGCCTATTAGAGCTATTTTTAAGGACTAGATCCCTAAGGGATTTGAAGTGTAGTAAGGAAGAATCGAGACCCCCAAACCCTTAAAATATTTTGTCTCTGAAAAAGGTATTTGGAACCAACATTATTTTTGGGGATTCTTTGAGGAATTTGGATTTAATGTAGAATAGGAGCTTGATTAGGGCTACAAGAACCACTAGGACTTCTCATTAAAATCAGGAGCTTGATGAATGTGTTGATGAGCTATGGCTCCGAATCCTCAAGATTGAATTTTTCAGACATAAATATGTGTGGGATCAACCTTGTGAATTCTTGTGAGGTAATTGAGTAACTATGATGGAATCTACCCTTGCAAATTCATTGAAGACTGGACTTTAATTGATAGCAAAATTCTTTGAAAGTAAAGTTGTATGAAGTAAGTGTTCTTCCTTTGGTTTAGGGTAGAAGAGAAAAGCCCTAAAAATTCAAGTGTAGAGGTCTAGGAGAGAATCAAGTTGACTTAGTGAAGAATATGCCTATCATATTGGTATCAGAGCCTTGAAAGATTTGGTCTAGGAAGTTTTATGAGTGACCTTGAATCAATTGGTGAATCAACCATGGTACGTAGAGTTGTCAAGAAAGATGGATGAACATGAAGAGGATAATAGACTCCTAAAGGGAACAATTTCCAGGTATGGAAACAAAAATTTACAAAGTGCAAGTAGGAAAATAGAAGTAAGTGATAAAGTGAAAGAAATAGAAGAAGGGAAGTCAATTGCAGTAGAAGATGAAGTGCTAGAACCTAATCTAGTTCTTCAATAAGAGCCATTCCTTAGGAATTTGAAAGCCATGAGTGGAAAATAATTGGAAGGAGTACCCTTATTCACTGGAAATATGAAGCCAAAGGTGGTAGTGGTTTAGATAGAGGTTTTATAAAACCACTTTGAATTTAAAAATCTAACACAAGCCCAAAAGGTAAAAGTGGCCATGACTAGTTAAGGGGAACAAAACTCACTTGGTGGATGTTTGTTCAGGATGAAAGATTGAAGGAAGGAAAGAACCAACTCTCCACATGGAAGGGTATGGTTGAAAATATAAGGGATACCTATATTCCAAAGGACTATGAGATACAATTACAAAAGAAAATATAGAATCTAAGACAAAAATATTAAGAGGTGAGTGCGCACACACAAGAGTTTTACAAACTATACTTGAGGTCTAAAGTGACAGAAGATGAAATCATCAAAGTGGTTTGTTATCTCAATGGGTTAAAATGGGATATTCAAGAATAAATATGTCAATTGAAACCTACCACTATACATAAGTGTTATCAACTAGCTCTTAATGTTGAGGAGAATAGTAAGAAAAATTATGAAGAAAATAGCAGGGGCAAAGGAAGAGGTAGAGACTTCAAAGGTCACATAGGTAGTTATGGTGCTAGGAGTAATGATTCAAGATCCCAAGGGGAAATAAAATTGACAGAGTAGAGCCATGAAACTAGTAGCAGAGGTAATTATGGATGAGGTAGAGGTTCTAACAGTGGTGGTAGAGTAAAATTTGATGGAGGAACCAATAGAGATTCATTTGCAAACATGAAATGATATAATTGTCACCAGTTTGGGAACCTTGTCTATATGTATCTTGATAAAGCCACATCATCTCAATTAGAGAGAAGAGTGAACTATGTGCAATAGTTAGGCAGGAACCTAGACAAATGAGATAACTCTTTAAAGTAAAATGTAAAATACTTGGAAATGTATGTATGGTTATCATTTAATGAGGGACATAGAGAAAATAATCTTAGAGGAGGCAGTGAATAGAATTTGGGTGACCAAAATCCCTCATGACTATCCTTATAGAGTGACATGGTTGAACAAAGGAAAACATGTCCTAGTGAATGAACAAGCCTAGATTAAATTTGCAATTGGAGGCTATAGTGATAAAATACTTTTTGATATACTTCCCATGGATGCTATGCATAATGGATAAAAGAATTCTTATTATTTTCAAAAGGATGGAGTGCAATATAAAATTTGGTCATTCATGGAGGAAGAAGGAGTGAATAATAGTCCCAACGTGTTGGAAGTAGGAGGAAAAGAGTTTATGCAAGTCCTTAGGAAACAAGATGAAGAGTGTTATGCATTCATGATGAAGCCTAAAGATGAAATCTCAAAAGAAAAAACACCTTTGCCCAAGGATATACAAGACCTTTTAGAATATTTTAAGGGCATTGTAAGTGATGGTTCACCATTAGTCCTTCCACTACAGGGATCAATAAGTCACAAGATTGAATTCTTGCTGGGTACCTTTTTGCCCAATAAGAAATCCTATAAAATGACCCCTTGTCAGAACAAGGAGATAACTCTAGAAAAGTACAATAGCTACTATATCAAGGGATTATAAACAAGAGAATAAGTTCGTGTGTAGTGCTAATGGTTTTGGCATCAAAGAAAGGAGGAAAATGGAGGCTTTCCTTAGAATCTAGAGCCATAAATAGAATCACCATAAGACATAGGTTTCAAATCCCTAGGATTGAGGACCTAATAGATTGTCTTGGTGGGGCTAAATACTTCAAAAATTTTAAATTAAAGATTGGATACCATTAAATATACATAAAGGAAGGGGATCAGTGGAGAACAACCTTCAAGACTATAGAAGGATTGTATGAATGGCTTGTCATACCATTTGGGCTTAGTAATGCCCCTAGCACATTCATGAGATTAATGAATGAAGTGATAAAGGACTACATAGGGGTGTTTGTAGTTGTGTAACTTGATGACATCCTAATTTTTAGTAGGACAAAGGAGGAGCACTTGGAACATTTGTAGATTGTCTTTAGCAGGTTACAAGAGGAGAAGTTGACAATAAAATTGGAAAAGTATGAGTTTCTAAAATAATAATTGGTGTACCTTGGGTTTGTGATCTCACAAGGGTCATTAAAGATGGATCCTAGAAAGGTAGAGGCAATACTCAAATGGCCTACTCCCACAACTAGTACTGAGGTAAGAAGATTTCATGGGATTGCCCAATTTTATATGAAATTTAATAGAAATTTTAGAGCCATATGTGCTCCAGTATTAGATACTATCAAGGGCGGGTATAGTAATAAGTTTGGTGGACTGAGGAATCCATTAGGGTTTTTGAGATGTTGAATACAAACGTAGCAACCAAACCCATCCTAATGTTACCAAGATTTGATAAATAATTTACATTGGAGTTTCATTCTAGTAGCATAGCAGTAGGATTGTTATGAGCCAAGAGCATAGACCAGTGGATTTTTATAGTGAAAAATTAATTAAAGACAAGAATAAATTCTCCTCCTATGACCTAGAACTCTACTCCCTAGTTAAACCCTTTAGGAAGTAGAGACACTACCTCCTTCCCAAAGAATTTGTAGTATTTATAGATAACCAATATTTGAGTTACATTAATACATAAGATAAGTTAAGTAATAGACACCTTAAGTGGATGGAGTTCCTTGAAGCCTATACCTTTACCATAAATCACAAGAAGGGTCAGATGAAAAAAGTTGCATATACATTGAGTCAAAGGCTACTTACTGTTAGAGAGGTGCAGTTACAAAGTATTGGAGTGGAAATCTTCAAATATTTGTATAGACAAGATGAAGACTTATCACAGTCTTATAAGGTGTGTATAGAGTTCAAAAACCACTTTCATGGTTTGTTTGAAAATTATACCTTGAAAAATGGGTTACTATTTAGGGGATGACAATTGTGTGTACCCAAGGGATCCATGAAGGAAAATATGACAGAGGAAAAATAAAATGGAAATCTTAGTGTTCATTTTGGTCTCAATAAGACTCTTGAATTTGTTTAGAGGTTCTATTACTAGCCTACAATGCAGAGAGATGTGAGAAGGTATGTGGAGAAATGTTTGGCATGTCAAAAAGAAAATGGTATGACTTATAAAGCTGGTTTATATCAACCAATTCTCATTCCAAATAGGCCATCGGAGTGTATCTTTGTGGATTTCATAGTAAGATTACCAAGGACAAGCAATGGAATGGATAGCATTTTTGTAGTTGTTGATAGGTTCACTAAGATGAGCCACTTCATTTAATGCATGACACCAAATGAGGCAAGCTACATAACCCAATTTTTCTTTATGGAAGTTGTGAGAATCCATGGCTTACCCCTTTAGCATAGTCTCAGATAGAGATGTCAAAATCATGGGGTATTTGTAGAAACAATTATGGAAAAGACTAGGAACCAATATTTCTTTCGGGTCATCTTATCGTCGTTAGACAGATGGTCAAATAGAGGTTATAAATAGAGTGTGGGGGAACCTTTTGACATGCCTTACCATGGAGTATGGTTAAGTGTGAGATAAATTCCTACCAAAAGAAAAGTATGCTTACAATGACAGTGTGAACAAAACCACAGGTAAAAGTCCCTTTGCAACAATGTATGGAATGCACCCCAGAGGGGTTTGTGAATTGAGTGACTTTGGAAGCATGGAAGGAAAGAGTGGGCATGCTGAAGAATTTTCTCAGTCTATGAAAGAAGTACATGAACAAGTCAAATAGACATTAACAAAGGAAACATAGGATTTGAAGACCAATGTGGATGCAATGAAAAAAGGATTTTCTGTTTGTAGATGGGGATATCGTAATGATACACTTAAAAAAAGGCCAGCTTTAAGAAGGGAATCCCAAGTAATCTATAGATGAAGATGATAGGTGTTCACAGACAAGAGAGGCAGTTATTGCAGAGAAATATAGGTGAACAGGTAAACATAAATGTTACTAAACCGTCATCTACCAAATCTGATTCTATTTGCCAGATCGAGGAGGAGCATGAAAATATCCATGAATATCTATTTGACTCGGTCATTCTCCACCATCTCTTCTCTCTCTTTTCCTCTCTCCTATGTTTTTAGGGTTAGGGTTTCCGGGACCATCTGAAGCTTGTTGCATCCTAAGGGATCCCAAGATGGTCATAGCCCTATATATAGCAGAAAAGTTGCATTTGCAAGGGTCGGTTCTTCTTCTTTTGTTCTTACTGTTCTGTAACTTTTCTGAGTTCTTGATAGAGATAAAGAGATTTTGTAATCCAAGAGTTCTGTTTATGTAGAAAACATGCTTTGTGAAATTTTTTTTGTCCTTGGTATATTTTGTGTATAAGTCTGTAACTCACTGTGAGAAGTAATATGCAGAGCTTCAACTTTTGGATCAATTTGTTGAATTGTGTCAACCTTGTCCCTTTTCTGCTTGTCTGTAT
>MU226486.1:1302687-1315529 GCA_018584345.1 Thuja plicata
AATCTGGAGGTCTCATCTCAGTTAGCATAGGTCCCACAACCTGGAGATGATTCCCTTGTTATACTGGATTATCAAGACCAAGAGAGCTTGAGATCAGAGGCGCAAATTCAGTGTATAACAATAGGTTCATGTAAGATACTAGAAAATTATGGGGAAAATGCATATAAGATTGATCTACCTCTAAAATTTTCTATTTTATGAGTCTTCAAAGTTTAGGATTCGGTAGCGTACAAAGGACATGGCACATATATGAAACATGATTTAACTAGTCTTCAATGTCCAGTATTCCATAATAAAAAATAAGACAAGACACAACACATATATAAAACATTTGATCAAATTGAAAACTCTTCTAGAAGAAGAGGCTACATGGGTTTCTGAAGAAAAGTTTAGGAAGTTAGGAATAGATCCTGTAATACTCATTCAAGGAGTAACTTGACTTCTTTGTCCAGGGGAAGCATGATACATGAGAACCTAGTGTAGAAGCATACATTTTGTTGTGTTGGATGAGTTAATGTTTTTAAATTGATTTTAGGGAATTTTAAGATTATTTTGGAATGTTTTAGGAGAGTGTGTGTTAGGTTATGTGTGATTTTGATCCAAATGTCCTCTGCAAGGTCGTGATGAGAAAAATGGGTCAAAGTATGAGTTTGATAGTAAAACTCCTTAGGAGGACATTTTTGAAGTTTTTTAGGTCTTAGGACATGATATGGGATGTTTTTGTGTCCAACCATGAAGTTATAATGAATAAAGAGCATAAACTATAAAAATTGCAAAAGTTGCTTGAGAAACTTTGCAACTTTTAAATGTTGCTCAACAACATTTTGCAAGAAGTTGTAAAACTATCCAAAAGGTAGTTACGAGTCAGCTCAAACATTTTTAATGAATCATCAAGACATATTTAAATTTCTTGAACATCGTGTAATGAGGTTGGTTATCATTTTGGAAAAAATGGACAAGTAATTGAAGGAGCATTAACTGTGTTTTCTTGGTTTTGAATCCAAGATTTCATGAATGGATTGAATTAAGTTATGTTTCATTGTAATTAGGTTCTCATAATTTTTTTCAAGAATTTTTTGGTAGTGATTAGATTTTAGTTTCTATTTTGTAGTTGAATGTAAATTATTCTTCCTATTTTGAGTTCTCTAGATCAGACAGGGCTGTAAATAGTAAAATGACTCCATAATAATTTTCCACCATGGAAAGTGTAATACACATCTAACCCTAAGGTTCCTTGGTAATGTTGAAGGTATCTTAGTGCTTCTTTTGTTGACATGTATCTGTTTGAGGGGCTTGTTTAACTCATTCAATACTAATCTAGTTTGAAAATGATGCAATTATCAATGCTTTTATACTGTGTTATGTTGCCACCATTTGATGATGATGATATCTTATGATCTTATGTGTTAGGATGGATACTTGAAAAATATATGTGATTTATATACAAGTGATTCTTTGTATCATTGATTATGAATTCCAGGTCTTCCAAGCACTTAGGTCCTCATAAGTGATGATTCTCTATGGTTAGACATATTTGTTCATGATTATTTTTATATCATACTTAGGTACTCATGCTATGATCATTTCCTTGGAAATTTGATTTGGTTATGTGACTAACCCTAATAGATTATGATCTAACCCTTGTTTATAACTGATTTATGATTTATATACTTGATGTTATATGTGTGTGTATCTTTGTTGTGATTTCATGACTAGGGATGAATTTGTAGTTACTCACTTAGTGAGATACACACAATGTCTCGATCCCAGTCATATTTTTACATTGCCTTCCATATATATGTATATGCATATGTATAGTGTCTCTATGATGCAAGCTATTAGGTACTAGGAATCGACTCATCCTAGCTTCACAGGTCTTAGTGTGCCCTCAAATCCTTGATATTAATTGTTGTGGAGATAGTACCAAGGTTCTCACAAATGATTTCCCTTATGTCCATAGGTTTCCTTTTTCAGAGGGCTACCCTTTGGAGGGTTTTTGTTAAGCCCTGCATACACATCCCTACATTTTGTGTGCAAAATGTCGGGTCCCCCCCATCTTTTTTTTTCCTCTATTTCCTTTTCTTTTTTTATTTTCGCTCGGTTTCCTTTTTCTTCGAGCCTTTTCCATTGTTTGGTCTTTGTCTTTATTTGGTGGCCTTCATTTTCTATAGGACTAGGTTGTTAGTAATAACTGAGAGGGGGGGGTGAATAAGTGGCATCAATAATTTATCCTTCAAAATTAACCACCAATCAATAATTCTCAGATTATTATGTCCCTACAAGATGCATGCCATGAAATACTAATAATGATTAACTATCTGTCAGTTTTCTCTATCAATCCTTATTCATTCTTGATTACTGATAAGAAGTATAACTATTTACCGAAACTCAGTAAATAAGAAGAGTATACCGGTAAATCCAAAGTTAGCTATGTACGATGCAAGACAATAAAGAAAGGAATCATACACACATAACACATGAATTTTAATGTGGAAACCCTATTAAGGGAAAAACCACTGGGACCAGTACCCAAAATTTTCACTCTTCTGAAGTGAGCCCTGTTAGGATCCAACCTTGTTAAAGGTTACAAACACACTGTTAAGTGCGACCTTATTAGAGGATTTTATACATAGAGGATGTCACTTAGTATCGGGCATCTATTTCTACCATCCTTGAATCATCCTCCTTCGTAGACTGTCAATAGGTATCTGGCAAGTCCAATGCTACTTTCATGAATCAACCTTTTTGGCACTCGTTGAGATGTACCTCAATATATACAAGACTGTTAAGTCCTGCTCAGTTAAGATACTTGATGCTTCAATGGTTAAACTCGACCACTATGACCTAGTCATATTGCAAATTAAATTGTAGATTTTTAGATCTATTTAAGTACATTACCTCTCTGACCAATGTATCAATTCAATCCTTGTGCTCCATAATTTGTTCTTTGTGATGCTGTGCTCACTATTCGTCGATATCTGTAGAATTCCTTAGCTCTTCCTTCAGCTTGTTTGATCAGCACTGCATGAAGTTGTTTCTCATCAGTTTCTCTTCAGCATCCTCTTTCTTTTCACTCCCATTAATCCCATTCATAAATGAATTAAGCTTATCTCTTATATAGACATAATATTCCTTGTTTCTTGATTTTTGATTCTATATTCTTGGCATGATAAACAATCCATCCAATTATATTTAAATCATAACTCCTGATTTGTCTCATAGTTATCTTCTTGCCAACTATACAAATTATCTTTAAATCAATCTCTTATCTCTGGTCAAATAAAACAAAGTAGACAACCAGTTAAGTCTACTTTTAGCTCTACCAGCTAGATATTTTGTCGGTGAGACTCTAGTTAGCTTTGTGATCTCCTGACTGATTCTTCGGTGAGACTCTAGGTAGCTTTGTGATCTCCTTCCGTCGGGCATCATTAGAATTTTACTCATTAGGAAACTATGTATCTTTGGTCATCGGGCAAACTTCTGAATTTTCTCGTCAGGCATTCTATAGTTTTCTTCGTCAGGAAACTCTATGCTTCTGATCGTTGGGTATCACTATGACTGTTCTTCTTTTCTCTGTGCGTGGGTGTGCACTCCGTCGGTGTTTTTTTCACTTAGTGAATACTTGAATTTTATGTATTGCTGAAAGCATAACTTTGGTTCTCTGAAGTCTTTTTCATTATGTACATGACCGTACAAATGATATCAAGTTGACATAAATGACAATATACTCCATTAATTGATTTAATGACCTATATTATCTTTCAACTTAACATTATCAAACATTCAATCAGTTACATGTCATCAATCTCTCCCTTTGGCATTGATGGCAACATACTATATTATCACACTATACTATTTCTAATACAATATGAAATACAACATTTGAGATTCATCAAACTACCAATCTTTTTTTCAGTTAACCGATAAATGTTTGACCATCGATAAGCTCTGTTTTAGCTTAGATTTGATTCTTGCAGCTCTTTTTCTTCTGATGTGTTGTGTTCTCTCCTTGTGTCAATTTCTTTCCCTTGACTGTTCTTCTCTTTTGATGTCTTTTCTTTTGTCAACAACTCTCCCTTTATATAGTCTTTCCATACAATTTCTCTCCATAAGGATATAATCTCTCCCTGTTGGAGTAATGTGATAATGGATAATCTCTCTCCTTTTATAGAAGGATGTGATAATATGGATAATCTCTCTCCCTTTGACAGTAATTCAAAACAAATATCTTCACAAATATCTGACATTAATGTCAAACAATCATTTCTTTCCATCCATAATATATTCCTTGAATTTCCCTTATCCATGCGTAATACAACGATATGCTCTAGTGCTCGATGCCTATATATACCTATCAGTATATAGATATAACCTTGAAGTTCATCACTTTGCTTGCATCAAAATTAATGATATTATGATAATATGTAGGCTAATGCAACCTTCTAGTCATTTTACTAACTGGTAGACAAGGGTTTGACCCCTAGTCTCTTTCTCAAGTATTCAAATGTATCCTTTGGCAATGTCTTGGTGAATATATCAGCTAATTGTTCTTTGGATTGCACATACTCAAGTGTCACCTCCTTTGCTTGAACTTGTTCTCTTAAATAATGATACTTGATTGCAATGTGTTTAGTCTTAGCATGCATGAGTAGATTCTTGGAATATGCATACCTTCGAGTAACTATTTTATCCATGCAATATTTGAGAAATTTGTAGTAGTAGCAACATACTCTACTTTTGCTGTAGATTGAGAGATGCATCCTTATTTTTTGCTAATCCCTGTGACGATTCTATCACCCATAAAGAATGCTCCTCTAGTTGTGCTCTTTCGATCATCAAGATTTCTAGCTCAATCAGCGTCGGTAACCACCTTAAGTTCAAATTTTCCTTCTCTTCTATACCATAATCCATATACCTTGGTATTCTTTAGATATCTTAAAATTCTTTTCACAACAGTCATATGTAATTCCATGGGGTTAGCAGAAAATCCAGCAATAATTCCTATTGCATGTGCAATATCTAGTCTAGTGTGTACAAAATACATTAGTTTTCCAATCATTGATCTGTCAAGTCTGATTTACCTCTGATGTCTTGTACTCCTTTTTCAACTTACATCCAATAGCCATTAGTGTTCCAACTGGTTTGGAATCTTCCATCTTGAATATTTTTCAGGACCTCTTTAATGTATTTGGACTGTGTAATGAAAATACCTTCACATTGTTGCATGATCTGTAGACCAAGAAAGAACTTGATCTCTCCAAACATATACATCTCAAAATCTTTGGTAATCTCATTAGAAAATTATTTGCGTAGCATATCATTGCCTCCAAATATGATGTCATCAACAAATATTTCAGCAATCAAAGTGTTATCATCAGTATCTTCCTTCAAATAAAGATTATTATTTTCACTAGTCCTTACAAATCGAATACTTATAAGATAGGAATGAATTCATTCATAGCAGGCTCTAGGAGCTTGTTTCAATCCATACAAGGCTTTATGAATTCTACATACCATGTTTCTCTTTTCTGGATCTACAAACCCTTTTGGTTGCTCAATGTATACCTCTTCTTCAAGTTTTCCATTTAGGAATGCTAACTTAACATCCATCTGGCATAGCTTAAATCCTTTGAATGCAAAATAAGAAAGTAATATTATTACACCTTCTAGCCTAGCAACAGGCGCAAAGGTATCTCATAGTCAATACCTTCCTCTTGTTCATTACCCTTGCATACTAGTCTTGCTTTTTTTCTTGTGACTTCTCAATTCTCATTCAGCTTGTTCCTGAATATCCATTAGTACCGATGACATTATTTTCATCTGTTCTTGGCACAAGTGACCATGTCATGTTCTTCTCAATCTTCTCAATCTCATCATTTATAGAACTTATCCATTCTTCATTATCAAGTACAGCATTGACAGATTTTGGCTCAAACTCACAAATTAAAAACAACTTGTGTTTAGAGACTTACTTCTTGTTCTTGTACCAGCTTTCTTATCTCCTATGATATGGATCTTTGGATGGTTCCTTCTTACATATATGGCAAGTACAAGTACAGCTCTTTGTCTATTATTTTTATCATCATTTTGTTCTTCATTACCTTGCACATTATTTTGATCATTATCCTGACCGTCGGTATTTGTAGCTTAACCGTCAGTTACAACATTTTGTTTCTCTAGAATTAAGCATTGTTGCTTGGTCAGAGTGTTAGGTTCTTCATAGTATACAAACTTGTTGTATTCCTCTGGTTCTTTTGTGCTTTCCAGCTCATTCTTTTCTGCAAATTCATATATCTTTACATTTGCACTTTCAATAATTTTGTTAGAGGCCTTAATAAGACATTTATAAGCCTTGATTTTGGTGGAATACCCTAGAAAGATACCTTCATCACTCTTGGTGTCAATATTTACATTTCTATCATACTTTAAGACATAAAATTGACTACCAAAGATTTTGAAGTAACTTACATTGGGTGTTTTACCATACCATAGCTCATAGGGTGTCTTCTTTGTGTCCTTCTTCAATTGTACTATATTTAATGTGTAGACAGCAATACTGACAGCTTCCCTCCAGAAGATTTGGGTGATGCTTTTCTCTATCATCAGTGTTATAGCACAATCCACTATGGATATGTTCCTTCTATAAGCAATCCCATTTTGTTGTGGTGTTCTTGGTGCAGAAACCTGTCTTTTTATACCATGCTCATTGCAAAAATTAGTGAATTCATATGATATAAACTCTCCTCCTCTATCTAATCTCAAGCATTTAAAATCCTTACCACTTTGTTTTTTACCATAGCTTTATACCATTTAAATAGCTTGAATTCTTCAAATTTATCTTTTAGAAACATAACTATCATCATTCTGGAGTAATCATCAACAAAGAGAATAAAATATTTATCTCCATAATAACTCTTTCTCCTCATTGGTCCACATAGATGAGTATGGACTAATTCTAGAATATCATTAGATGTATGGGCTTTACTTTTGAAACTAGACTTTGTCATCTTACCTTTTTGACAATTCTTGCACATGATGTTGTCGGGCTTTGACATCATTGGTAAGCCTCTTACATTTCTCCTTCTACTTATTTTCATCATGACACAATCTTTTGTTCCACAACCATATGTCTTCATTTATAGTCATTAAGCAAGTTGTGTTAGTATCATTCAGATGGAATAAGTTAACCTTTTGTCTATTCACCGGTACCAATCAATCTTCCTAATTCATTGAATATCTTTTCCTTTTTATTCTCAAATGCTACTTTCTGGCCTAAATTATTTAGCTGAGAAACACTCAACAAATTATAATTCAATCCTTTTACCCAATAATCATTTCCACATTTAATCAGGTTATTCAACATAATAGTTCCTTTACCTTCAACTAGACAAGGTGTATCATTACCCATTCTTACTATACCACCATTGTAATACTCAAAAGTGTTAAAATTTTCTTTGTCACCGTTCATGTGGTCAGTGCAGCCACTATCTATAATCCAAATTTCATTCTTGCTAACCTTAGATATGAGTGCAGTTTCGACATACCTTTCATCTTTATTTGAATCATCTTTCACAGCCACAAACACCATCTTGATGTCTTCATCAAGTTCGGTGTCAGTATCTTTATCTCTTCAAGCAGCTAGGTAGCTGGCTTTCTTGACTTTGTCCTTGTAGTCCCCGGTATCTCTTCTTTATGATTGTTGGTAAATTTTGTAATCTTTTTTATCACCTCTGTCAGATTTCTTCTCAAAAGATCTGTCATTAACTCTGTCATCTTTTCTTATGTTAGGAATTTTTGCAGCAAAGTGTCCAATCTTATTACAATTAAAGCATACAAGTGGTAACTTGCCTTTGTATTTACCTTTGCCTCTCTGCATTCTTCTAGCCACAAGTGCTTCTATTTCATCTAGATCTTCTTCTTCACTTTCACTTTCACTATCTCTTCTAGATGTGCGTCTATGACCTAATTTGCTTATTCTCATAGAAGATTTAAATGCAGAATCTAAGTTTGGTAAGACACTATTATCAAAGTTATTTATCTCAAATGAAATCAATCTACCAATTAAGCTATCAAGAGTAACTGTATTGTTTTCTATTGCTCCCATTTCTTGAATAGAAGAAACTCTAATAGCATATACAGGTAGTAAGGTTCTTAAGATTTTACTTACCACTGTCTCCTCTTCAAGTGTACCTCCAACTCCTAATATAACGTTGACTAATTCTTTGTTTCTTGTGTTGTACTGTGTGATGTTTTCTCCTTTAATTCTGAGATCATCAAAATTTCCTCTAAGGCTTTATGCCTTGGCTCTCAAATCATTTGTATCACCTCCATGTACAAGCTTCAGTTTGTCCCACGTCTTCTTTGCAATTTTGCAATCTTTGACATCTTCAAATTCAGCATTAGAGAGTGAGGAAGAGAGATCTATGACCATGCAGTTGTGCTTGTGCTTCTCTCTCAATTGATCTACTATTAATAATCTTGTGGGAAACACATATTCAGTATCTAGGAATTGAGTAACATCATTACCAATACCTAACAAGTGGAGTCTTATCCTGCTTTTCCATGAAGGAAAGTTGTCTTTGTTCAACTTGGGCACATCTCGTCTATTCATCTTGTGATCTTTACTTAGGTCTTGAAACCTTCCTTTCTAAGAACACAAGCTCTGATACCAATTGTTAGTAATAATTGACGGGGAGGGGTGGTGAATCAGTGGCCTCAATCATTTATCATTCAAACTTAATCACCAATCAATAAGTTTTAGATTATTATGTCCCTACAAGATGCATGCCATGAAATACTAATAATGATTAATTGTCTATCGATTTTCTCTTTCAATCCTTATTCTTTCTTGATTACGAGTAAGAAGTATAACTATTTACCGAAACTCAGTAAATAAGCAGAGTATACTGATCAATCTAGAGTTAGCTATGTAAGATGTAATACATTAAAGAAATGAATCATACACACATAACACATGAATTTTAACATGGAAATGTTGTTAACGGAAAAACCACTAGGACCAGTACCCCAAATTTTCACTCTTCTGAAGTGAGCCCTGTTAGGAGCCAACCCTGTTAAAGGTTACAAACACACTGTTAAGTGCGACCTTGTTAGAGGATTTTATACATAGAAGTTTTCACTTAGTATCGGGCATCTATTGCTACCATCCTTGAATCAGCCTCATTCTTAGACTGTCAATAGGTATCGGGCAAGTCCAAAGCTACTTTCATGAATCAACCTTTTTGGAACTCCTTGAGATGTACCTCAATATATAGAAGATTGTTAAGTCCTACTCAGTTAAGAGACTTGATGCTTTAATGGTTAAACTGAAATACTATGACCTGTTCATATTGCAACTTGAATTGCATATTTTTAGATCGATTTAAGTACATTACCTCTCTAACCAATGTAACAATTCAATCCTTGTGCTCTATACTTTTGGCTCTGTGATGCTATGCTCATTGTTTGTTGGTGTCTATAGAATTCCTTAGCTCTTCCTTCAGCTTATTTGATCAGCACTGCATGAAGGTTTTCTTCATCTGTTTCTCTTCAACATCCTCTTTCTATTCACTCCCCTTAATCCCATTCATAAATGAATTAAGCTTGTCTCTTATATAGACATAATATTCATTGTTTCTTGATTCTTGGTGTGATAAACAATCTAGCCAATTAGATTTAAAGCATAACTCATGATTTTTCTCGTAGATATCTTCTTTCCAACTGTACAAATCAGCTTTAAATAAATCATTTATGTCTGGTCAAATTAAAAAAAGTAGACAACCAGTTAAGTATATTTTTAGCTCTGCCAGATAGATATTTTGTCATTTTCTAAACTCTATGTTCTGTCAGTCACTACTGCAGTTAGTCATTGGTGACAACTGACTGATCCATTAGTGAGACTCTACTTAGCTTCATGATCTTCATTCGTTAGGCATCATTGAAATTTTACTCGTCGGGCAAATCTATATCTTTGGTCATCGGGTAACCTTCTGAATTTGCTCGTCAGGCATTCTGTAGTTTTCTTTGTCAAGAAACTCTATGCGTCTGATCATCGGGTATCACTATGACTATTCTTCTTTTCTCTGTCCATTGGTGTGCACTTTGTCTGTGTTTTTTGTAACTTAGTAAATAGTTGACTTTTATGCATTGTTGAAAGCATAAATTTGGTTCCTTTGGTTCTTTGAAGTCTTTGGCATTATGTACATGACCGTATAGATGATATCAAGTTGGAATCATTGACAATATAGTCCATTAACTAATTTAATGACCTGCATTACCTTTCAACTTAATATTATCAAACATTCAATTAGTTACATGTTATCACTGGTGCCCGACATGTCATTCCCAAGATGGTGGTTTCGGATCTCTGATACTTGATGGTGCAGGAGCACACCTAACTCAAACCCCTAGCTCCTTATTTCTGGCATGTATTGACTCTAGCCAAGTCAGGAGAGTGTGTGTGGCCCTTAGAAGGTCATTTGTTTTATTTCCCTAAAATGGATATGACTAGGCCAATCCATGTCTAGATAGGTTTCTTAGTTGGTTTCTTCTAGTTGTGTGTGTGTGAGGTAGTTTGGAAGCCTCTGGAAATCCAACCAAGGCATCAAGAACTTTGGATAAGTTGCTTGGTATCACTGGCACTCGATATACACTGGTACCTAGCAACTTGGACTACATTTCCTACCAACTCGGCCTACATTGCCTAGCATCTCAGCATACATTTGTGCCTAGTAGCTCGACCTACATTTGTTCCTAGCATCTCAGCCTACATTTGCACCTAGCAGCTCGGCCTACACTAGTTCCTAGCAGCTCAGCCAACACTAGAGCTTGGCTTGCTTTACTGTTGCTCGGCAATATTCAATCATAACAGCCCGTGAAAAGTGGATCTTGTCTTTTATGGATAGTATGGTTAGTGTAACAGTTCCTGAAGAGATTCTTTCAAATGAGTGGACCATTAGGGTTGTTTCTTATGAGAGGATGGTTACTAATAACATCTAGACCCTTCATTTTTAGGGATCTAGAAGGTAGAGATTGTAGAAAGAAAAAGAAGCTACAGGAAAGTTAGAGATTTGCAAATTATTGTACTATTTTGCCTTGTTTCCAGTAATGAGAAGTTGCAGACTATGTTTTTAGTGGATATCAAGTTTCTTTGTGATTCTTTTTGCATGCAAGTAGATTAGTTACTTCATTTTATGTTTTTCAAGTTGTTAGTTCTTCACCTATTCTAGGTTGTAAACATTAATGGCCCCTCAAGTCTCCTGAATCCATGGTGAGATTCATGTGTTGAGATGGAACTCAAGAGGAGCCCTTGTACATAGTTTTATTTTTGTTTTCTATTGGAGGAGTGATAGAAAAGAATCTAGAGACCTTACCCTAGGCAAGCTTGGTAGTAGTCTGGCTAGGGGAGAGAATGAGAACAATATTCTGAAAACATTGGTTGAATGAATCTATTTGTGTAGGTTTAGTAAGGAGGAGATGAAATGCATTTCAATGGGGACTAAGTCTTAAAGAGGAGGTAAAGTTGAGAGTGACTTAACTCTTTTTAGGGTTGTGAATACTCTAAGAGATCTAGGAGAAAGATCTCAGAATAGAGCCAAGCTGGTTCTATAGCAGCACAAGACTTCTATCTACATCAAATTGCTATTAGAGCCCTAAAAGATTTGGGTGTGTGTTGCTTAGATGTTATCTATAGAAATGTATATCAACTCATCCAAGATGGTGATCAATGAAGAACTTGCAAAAGATGTGGAAGAACAAAAGGAGGAGAATAGAATCCTGAAGGAACAGTTAGCCGAAATGGTGACTAAGTTAGAAGAAGTGTAACTTAGGACTGCAGGAGTCAGTGAATAGATGAAAGAAGTTGATAGAAAGGGTAAAGTAGTGGCAGAGGAAGACATTATTCTAGAGCCAGACCCTGTGCTTCAAGAAGAGCCATTCTTGAAAGCATTGAAGGAAATGAGTGGTAAGTCCGTAGAAAGTGTGCCTCTATTTAGTGGCAAGATGGAACCAGAGTTAATCATGTAATGGATAGAAGGTCTTGAAAACCACTTTGACTGTGATAATGTAACTGAAGCTCAGAAAGTAAGAATAGCCAAGACAAGGTTGAGAGGAACTTCTCTCACTTGGTGGAAGTGTGTCCAAGATGAGAGGGAAAAATAAGGAAAGAACCCCATAACCAGTTGGAAAGGTATGGTCGCCAAGATGAAGGAAACTTACCTTCCTAATGATTATGAAGTGCAGTTGCACAAAAAGAGATAGAATCTGAGACAAAAAGATTTAGAAGTCAATTCCTACACTGAATAATTTCACAAACTATGCTTAAGGTCGCATGTGATGAAAGAAGAAAGCTTGAAAGTGGCTAGGTACTTGAATGGACTCAAGTGGAGTATCCAAGAGGAAATTAGTCTCTTAAACCCCAAGACTATACACCAATGTTACCAGCTAGCCCTCAAGGTGGAGGAAAAATTCAAGAAGAAGCAAGATTCAAATAATAGAGGAAGAGGAAGAGACAACAGAGGTCATAGAGGAGGATATGGAGGAAGAAATCAGAGTGAGTCCAAACACACTGAGTATCAAGGAGAATCCATTAACACAAGAGGTGGTTATAACTGTAGAAGAGGTTCAAATAGTAGTTCAAGAGGAAGAACTAATAACCAAGGAAGAGGATCTTACTTCTCTTCAATGAAGTGTTATGACTGTCAGCAATTTGGACATTCTGCATATCGGTGTCCTGAAAAAGGTTCTACTTCTCAAGGAGGTGGGAAAAGAGTTAACTATGTCCAAGAAGAATCAAGTTGTAGTAGCAAGCCATCTAAGGTACCATTAGAATCAGAAGAAGGTGA
>MU226486.1:1316393-1342982 GCA_018584345.1 Thuja plicata
ACTAGATACTATAGAGTTCCCTTAAACCCATCAAATATTTTCATAGTTAGCCTAATAATTTTCAATAAGAACTCTTTTTTCTTTAAATATAATTATTTTCCATGGTCATTAATGAAATTTTGGTTATAGCTTGAGATTTGCCAATATTTTCTACAAAAAATTTGTGATTAGAAAATATTCGCCAATACAAATAATTTGTTTTCCGAAAAAATTGAGAGATTCGCCAATAGGAATTAATTTTTTTAAAAATAAAATGAAAGATTCGCCAGGATTTTATATATTTTTGTAGAGGGGGGTTTCTTAAAGTTATCCCTGCTTTCCAAATTTAGTCCTTAATAGAAGGGGAGATGAAAACATCAAGTCCAGGTGTGCTCATGTTTGGTGAGAAGGAATTCTTGAATACTCTAGGAGAAGGAGAAGGAGTTGGATTTGCTTTATTATTGAAGCCAAAAGATGAAGTTGTTGTCAAGAAATTAGAGATACCAAAGGAGGTAAAAGAAATACTTGAAGAGTATAAGGATATTGTGAATGATGGCCAGCCCATGGTCCTACCTCCTAAGAGACTTGTTAGCCACAAGATTGACTTCATACCAGGAGCTACCTTACCCAACAAAGCTTCCTATAAGATGACCTTTCAAAAAAATGAGGAGATAGCCAAGAAAATTAGAGGGTTATTAGAGCAAGGCCTAATTAGAAAGAGCATAATCCCATGTGCAGTCCCTACTATTTTAGCACCTAAGAAAGGATGAGCTTGAAGAATTTGTACTGATTTAGATCCATAAATAGAATCACCATTAGGTATAGGTTTCCAATACCCAGAATTGAAGACCTAATGGATTGTTTAGGGGAGGCAAAGTACTTCAGCAAGATTGATATTAAGAGCGGCTACCACCAAATTAGAATTAATGAAGGAGATTAATGGAAGGAAGCTTTCAAAACTATAGAAGGTTTGTATGAATGGCTTGTAATTCCATTTGGTTTGTCTAATGCTCCCTCAACTTTTATGAGACTTATGAATGAGGTATTGGTAGAATGCATTGGTAAGTGTGTTGTTGTCTACCTAGATGACATTTTAGTTTTCAGTAGAACTAAGGAGGAGCATATTAGGCATTTGAAATTTTTTTTCAATAAATTGCATAAAGCTAATGATTAATTTGGAGAAGTGTGATTTCATGAAGCAGGAGCTTGTATATCTCAGTTTTGTTTTGTCACAGGGTAACCTCAAAATGGACCAAGAAAAGGTGGATGCCATTCTAAGTTGGCCTACTCCCAAGGCTGAAATTGAGGTGAGAATTTTTCATGGTTTAGCTCAGTATTATAGAAAGTTCATTAGACATTTCAATGGGATTTGTGCACCCATGTTAGACACCATTAAAGGTGGGATGAAGAAAAAGTTTCAATGGACACCACAAGCTGACAAAGGGTTTGAAACACTCAAGGAGAAGATCGCAGAGTTGCCTACTCTAGTTCTTCCAAGCTTTGATAAGCTTTTTATAGAAGAATGTGATGCGAGTAATGTGGCCATTGGGGCTGTCATAAGCCAAGAAGGAAGACCAATAGCTTTCCATAGTGAGAAGCTAAATGATGCAAATAAGAAGTACTCTTCTTATGACTTAGAGTTGTATGCTCTAGTCCAAGAACTCAAGAAGTGGAGGCACTACTTATTTCCAAAGGAGTTCATAGTATATACTGATAACCAAGCTCTCAGCTTCCTTAACTCTCAAGACAAACTTAGCAGCAAACACATGAAGTGGGTGGAGTATCTACAAGCCTACACTTTCAATATCAAGCATAAAAAGGGAGTACAGAACAAGGTTTCTGATGCTTTGATCAAAAAGCTTCCCATAGTCCAAGAAGTTCAGCTACAAAGCATAGGTATTGATAGCTTGAAAGACCTATATGCTAAAGATGAAGATTTTGCTCAAATCTACAAGGTATGCAAGGAGTTTAAAAACAACTTTCATGGTGATTTTTATGAATATACCTTGTAGAATGATTTATTATTTAAAGGAGGTCATATTTGTGTTCCTAAAGGGTCTATGCGGGAGAATTTGATTCAATAAAAACATAATGGAGCATTTAGTGGTCATTTTGGAGTCAGTAAGACTCAAGAGCTAGTCACTAGGTTCTATTTTTGACCTAGAATGAATAGAGATGTTAGACAGTATGTTGAGAGTTGTGTAGTGTGTCAAAAATAAAAGGGCACATCTTTTAATGCAGGTCTTTACCAGCCACTTCCAATCCCAACCAGACCATGGGAATGCATAAGCATGGATTTTGTATTTGGTTTGCCAAGAACAAGGCAGGGATATGACAACATTTATGTTGTGGACAGATTTAGTAAGATGACACATTTTATACCTTGTAAGACCATTCATGATGCTTGTAAAATTTCTTAGTTGTTTTTCAGTGGAGTGGTGAGGATCCATGGACTCCCACTTAGTATTGTCTCAGACAGGGACACAAAATTCATGAGCCATTTTTGGAAGACCTTATGGCAAAAGCTTGGCACTAACTTGTCTTTTGGATCTGCCTTCCATCCGCAAATAGATGGCCAAATAGAGGTACTCAATAGGAGTCTTGGTAAATTTCTAAGATGCCTCACAAAGGATTATGGTCAACCATGGTATGAACTCATTGGACAAGCTAAATATGCATACAATGATATAGTGAACAGATCAACTGGTAAGAGTCCTTTTGAAATTGTTTATGGCTTTCACCCAAAAGGGATTTTTGAGCTTAGAGAATTGAAGGAAGGAATGCATGGTAGTGGATATGCTGAGGATTTTTCTCATTCAATGAGGGAAGTAATTCAAAGTGTGATAAATAACTTGATGGAGAATGCTGAAAAGGTAAAGTAAAAGGTGGATGCAACAAAGAGGGATGTTCGGTTTCAGATTGGAGACTTTGTGATGGTACTCTTGAACAAACATAGACTGAAAAAAGGTGTTCCTCACAAGCTATAGATGAAGAGGCTAGGTCTATGTAAGATACTTGTAAAGTATGGAAACAATGCATACAAGGTGGAGCTTCCTAAAGACATTGGGTTGTCACCGGTTTTCAACATTGCAGATTTGATAGCATACAAAGGAAAAATTCAAGATGCTGATCAGAACCTTCAAGAGGTAATACAAGAGGTAAAATATCTAAAATTAACCCCTACTCCATCTGTAATAGCTGGAAAGATACTAGACTCAAGGGTCTACAAGAAGACTAGGAGTAGAGACTATATGAAGGACCTTGTCAAATGGCATGGAAAAGAAGATGTTGATGCTACTTGGATTAGAGAAACAGACTTCAAGAGGTTGGGAATTGATCTAAACATGCTCAATCCAATGATGGATTAACGTTTCTTTTGTCTGGGGGAGTATGGTGCAGGAGCACACCTAACTCAAAACCCTAGCTCCTTATTTCTGGAATGTACTGACTCTAGCCAAGTCAGGAGAGTCTGTGTGGACCTTATAAGGTCATTTGTTTTATTTCCCTAAAATGGATATGACTAGGTCAATCCATGTCTAGATAGGTTTCTTAGTTGGTTTCTTTTAGTTGTGTGTGTGTGTGTGAGGTAGTTTGGAAGCCTCTGAAAATCTAGCTAAGGCATCAGGAACTTTGGATAAGTTTCTTGGTATCACTGGCACTCGGCATACACTGGTTCCTAGAAACTCAGCCTACATTGCCTAGCAACTTGGCCTACATTTATTCCTAACAACTCGACCTACATTTGTACCTAGCAGCTCAGCCTACATTTCTACCTAGCAGATCAGCCTACATTTGTGCCTAGCATCTCAGGCTACACTGGTGCCTAGCAGCTCGGCCAACACTGGAGCTCAGCTTGCTTTACTGTTGCTCGGCAATATTCAGTCATAATAGCCTGTGAAAAGTAGATCTTATCTTTTATGGATAGTACGGTTAGTGTAACAATTCCTAAAGAGATTCTTGTGAATGAGTGGACCATTAGGGTTGTTTCCTATGAGAGGATGGTTACTAATAACATCTAGAGCCTTCATTTTTAGGGATCTAGAAGGTAGAGATTGTAGAAAAAAAAAAAGCTATAGGAAAGTTAGAGATTTGTAGATTATTATACTATTTTGCCTCATTTCCAGTAATGAGAAGTTGCTTACTTTTTGTTTAGTGGATATCAAGTTTCTTTGTGGTTCTTTTTCCATGCAAGTAGATTAGTTACTTCATTTTCTATTTTTCAAGTTGTTAGTTCTTCACCCGTTCTAGGTTGTAAACATGAATATCCCCTCAAGTTTCCTAAATCCATGGTGAGAGTAATGTGCTGGTATGGAACTTGAGAGGAGCCCTTGTACATAGTTTTCTTTTTGTTTTCCATAGGAGGAGTGATAGCAAAGAGTCTGGAGATCTTACCCTATGCAAGCTTGGTAATAGTTTGGCTAGGGGAGAGAATGAGAATAATGTTGTGAAAACATTGGTTGAATGAATCTAGTGTGTAGGTTCAGTAAGGAGGAGATGAAAAGCATTTCGATGGGGACTGAGTCTTGAAGAGGAGGTAAAGTTGAGAGTGACTTACCTTAGTTTAGGGTTGTGAACACCCTAAGAGATCTAGGATAAAGATCTCAGAATAGAGCCAAGTTGGTTCTGTAGCAGCACAAGACTTCTGTCCACATCACTTGGTGACAGTTCCTCTTCTCTTAAAGGTGAATGATCATTAGATGTTCTAATCTATGGACTTTGGTTGCCAGCGTGTTTCTCAATGTAAATTTTGGTAAATAATGTGCTCTTATAGGCATTATTTAAGGCCTTTTACATTGTCACTTTTACATTTACCACAAACTAATTACCTTCTAGCAAATTTTCTTGAGAGAGAACCAATTTTGTTTTCTGAACTAAGACGTCTAAGAAAGAAGGCGTAGAGGTGTGTTCAACGATTTTGGTTGAGTGTTTAGGTGAAAAAGTGAGGTCATTTGTAGTACCCCCTTTCATAATTTTGAGTTCGAGGTAGGATCTTGAGTTCCTTTGATTTTGTTTTGTTTGGTTTCCTTTTCTTTCTCTACGTGTTGTGTATTTTTTTTAGTTTTTGTTTTGTTGGTTTTCGTTTCATCATGTGCCTAGTTTTATTTTCACTTATGTCAGTTTATTTTCATCAATGTAGTTTGTTTTCCTTTCGATGTGTTTCTCATGTTTTCTAGATGCTTGCTTTTCTTTGTCACTTAGGTTGCATTTTCCATTTGGCACAACTCTACCCTCAAACCTGGTGCATCTCTTTTCCTTTCATGGTTGTCCAAATCAAAGTAAAGATGCCCACCCTCTGGGTTGTAATTTTTCTGTAGATAATGGTTTGTTTCCTGCTTTACAGTTTGTAAATTTTGGTCTGTAGAGCATGATAGCTCTTTTTAAATACTTGGTCATGTCTTCTAAGTCATAGTTTGGCCTTGTAAATGTTTTGGTTCTCTACGCATCGTGGGTAGTGTCTGCAACTTTTTTTGTGTGTTTTTTGAGTCTATATAGCTCTATTTTTTTGCGGTAAGGAGACATTATGTCTTTGAGAGTCTTTCCCAGTTTGGTTCCTATGGAAGTAGTTTCTAGGGATGATTTTTCATCCTAAATTATTTATGAGGTCTAAGAACCATGTCTACCCAATAAGTTGGCTCAACATCCTTGTTGGTGCAACCTTGGACATCGAGATGATGGGTATACCAGTTAAAGAGGCAAACTCACTAGTAGGCCATTAATTTTTCTCTCTCCTCTACCCTTTCCATCTTAATGGTGTAATTTTTTCCCACAAATGAGAATTTAAAATTTGTCCCAAGTGGCATTCATACCAATCATTCTAGAACAATTTTCTATTAAATGTCATACTTAGTTGAGTGGGCATGCACATGTTAGAGTAAGGCAGTAGAGCCACATGTCTTGTCACTAGTGATTTCCATCTTTTCAAGTTATTGCAGAGTGCATCGGTAAGCTCAGACTTATTCACTTTATGAAACACTTTTTGTAATCATTTTTGGTCTTTGGTATGCAAGAAATGTTTCATGTGTCAAAATTGCATACAATTACAGGACATATGATCCTCTTTAAGATGCCTTAACATTTTCTATTACAGGTGAAAAGTAAGATCACTCTCAAAACATCGAGAGTCTAGAATATTTTAATTTTTATACACTGATGGTTGTCCGGTTTGTAGTAACATGTTGAAGTAAGAAAGAAATGGCTTCAAAACATTCAACTCTCGGGAGCCCTGAACTCCTGATTAATGCTACAAGTATCAGCAAGAAGAACAAGATGGAGTGGGAATTGGTGAAGCTCCCACTAACCCAGAAATATAATAAAGGTGGGATGATCCTATGGTCCTGAATTGATTCTACACTTAAAGAGATCACTGAGAGAGATGTCGGTACTTGGGTTGAATTGCAAGGCCTCATTAAAGCAATCCATCAACTACGAAGGTCCAATGACTCCATCTTAGTTAACTTACTAGCATTCGGTATGATTCAAGCGACTGGTTTTCTATGCCTAGTGCAAGCACTAGAGCTAATTTTTCTCCTAGCTAGATATTACAATCTAGGCAGTTTGTCTACTATGTTGGGTTCTCCCAACACCCTTGGATACCCAGTGCCCATTGTCACATTGGACCATGATGCCACCACCACAGAGTGGCGCATCCCACACTATGGAGGTTCTACTACTCTCACTAAGGTCACTTCCCTCAGGAAATTTGAAGAAGAAACTAATCTAGCCCAACGCTATCTCAACATTGAATGGCTTAAAATTATGCACCGGGACTACAATAAAATGCAGGCAAAAATTCCTCACTTCAACTTCAAGGATCCCATCCAGGGAGGAATCATCTTTCTGTGCAGGATTTTTGGGGAGTCCCATTCCCAAAAATTCTCCCTCTAGATGTATTACTTTTTATATGGTATGAAAACCAACAAGGCACACTTTGAATGGATCCACATCATCGCCAAGCATGTGGAAATCCAAATAAGGAAGCTCAAGGTAGAATGGAAATTTTATATGACCTCCTACGTCCTCTAGCCCCTCACCTAAGTGAACCTGGGGATATGTGGTTTAACAATTGTTGGTGTCCTCAGGGAGGGAGTGGGCCAGGCCACCCCATGGTAATATTGTTGGATGATATCAGCTTTTGGTACTAATCATGTTGTTGATACTCATGTTTTGTCACTGATGTCAACATATATTTTTGTGAAAGAAGACATACTCGTTACTTGACTGGAAGGCATGTATCAACACTATACGGATGAACCAAAATGAGAAAAGTTGGATTTAAGCAAAAGACTAAGTTTTGACATTACACCTAAGGCCACTTGAATTTATGTTTCATATCATGGATGTTACAGCTATTTTACTAAAGATTGTTTTTCTGGACTGTGACTGTGATTCTGGACAGAGAAGGTCTCTGTGATTCGGGTATATCTTGCTGAGGAAGATGTTTCAGAACTTGCGAGCTTACTGATGGAGAGCTGACATATGATGGTGAAATAGGTTGAGTTTGATTTCTATTTGGGTACTGATGATGTCAGTTGTGGCGTGTGTTCTGGAAAAGACTTATTTCCTGGCCGACTTCAGCCTTGTAACATGTGGAAATTAATTTTGAGCATGGATTGCGGATCTGGAAGTATTTGTAATGAATTGTAAATATTGTATACTTGATATAGGTACCATGTGTATCTTAGCAAGGGCTTATGTAATTATTTGTATAATGGGAAGCCTTAATTGGCTGACCTAGTTAATAATGTATTAGGAAAGCTTAACTAGCTGACCTAATGGGTTATTGTAATAGGGTATATATGAGTGATCTTTTCATTTGTGATTGTGTGGTAGAGAAAGAAAAGAGAAGAGATTTGTGAAGCTGTGAAGCTTGACTGCTGGATAGAGAGTAGAGTTGGTACTTCATTGGAACTAACCAAGCAAAGATAGTTGCTATCAGATAGTTCACTAGATTGTGTATTTTCTGTATACACTTGATGCAGATTGTGAATCCTTGAGGGTGGCTTTAATCTTCTTTGGGCAGTAGGCCTTGGAAATGAGCCTACTACTTTCATTGACTCCTAATAGGGTTTGTCTCCTACGAGGGACTATGTACTGTAATGTAATAACAAGCTCCTAACAGGGCTAATATCTTTTAACAGGGATACTATACTCTCAGTACATTATTTTGTGGGTGTTAATTCCCACCAGGGTTTTACCTTTAACATGGTTTCCTTGACAAAAAACATTGTGTTATGGTGTTGGCAATTACTGTGTTATTTACTTTTGATGTTATGGTTCATAAATTTTAAATTTTAATAATCTATTGCACAACTGATTCACCCCCCTCTCAATTATCTTGTGGACTGTTATTCCTAACAATTGGTATCAGAGCTACTGGTCCTCAAAGAGAAAGTTTAACAGCTTGAGGTGATCCTAAAGATGACTTACTATAGGAAGGATAGTCTGAAGTTAGATACTAAAAACTTTGACAGATGGTAGAACAAGATGAGAACACATTTGCTATGTCTAGGAATTTGGTACTCGAGGATCACAAAGAAGAATGTAGCAATAGCAATTGAAGATGAAAAGAAACTATTTTCCTACAATATGGTTACAAGGGAATCTATTATCAGCGCCCTATCTAAAGGAGAATTCACTAAAGTGAAGTACTTGGACTCTTCACATGACATCTGGACAAGACTGGAAGCATTATATGTTGGAGACAAATTTACAAAACAAGCAAAGTTGTAGAACTGGAAAACAAAGATGGAATAACTGAAGATGAGAGAAGATGAGAATGTCAGAGCATATGCATAGAGAATTACTGAGGTGGTTACTGGTATTAGGAACTCTAGAGGTACTTACAGCGAGGAAGAAGTAATTGCAAAGATTCTTAGATCTTTGACACCTACATATAGAACCAAAGTATAGGCTATATAGGAGATCATACCTCTGACACTGAACTTCAACAGAGAGATGTTGATTGGAAAGATTAATACATTCGAGGCCATAGAATTGGGAGACACTTTACCTAGGGTAGAGTCAGCATTCAAGGCAACTATGCACAAGAACAAGAAGACCTTATCTGGAAATGCAAGAAGCAGTTATCTAAGAGAAGAACTTGGAGCTTATGCTGATGAATGGGAGTAGATACAAGAAGAAGAAAGAAAGCTAGATGAAGTTGTGGCACTAATTTCTAGAAGAGAAAAGAGAGGTAAGGGTAAATTTGAAGGAAAATTACCTTTGAAATGTTTTTCATGTAATAAGATTGGTCATTTTGCATCTAGATGTCCTACAAGAATCCCAAAGCACAAACCTAAGTTTTTCAAGTCTAATTTCTCAAAAGATAAAGAATGTTATTATACTAGTGAGGGAATATCTAATGATGAGGATGATAACTTTGATGAGATTGGATTCATTGCTATAAAAGATGATGCACCTATGCATGAGGAAAAATCCCTAGTATCTTGAGTTGAAAAGAAATCTGAATGGGTTATAGAGAGTGGATGTTCACACCATATGACTAGAGATAGGAATAAGTTTGTGAGTTTGAAGAAACATGATGGTGGTGTGGTCAGATTTTGTGACAATACTCCTAAAATTATTATTGGAATTGGATCTATTTCTTTCAATGGAAAGACTAACACTGACAATGTATTACTTGTTGATGGACTTAAACATAACTTGTTGAGTGTTGGATAGCTAGTGGACAAGGGTTATCAGCTGAATTTCATTAATGCGAAATGCTCTATCAAGAGTAAGATAGGAGACTTGATAGCATCTGGTTCTAAATCTAGAGGTAATGTATTTGAACTTAACACATCTGAAGCTACTTGTTTTATTCCTAAATTGGATGACAGTTGGTTATGACATAGAAGATTTTGTCATGTTAATTTTGATAACATTGTGAAGGCAAGTATGACAAAAGCAGTAAGAGATCTACCTAGAATTATGAAGCCATCTAACACTATGTGTAGAGAATGTGTCATAGGGAAACAAACTAGAATAAATTTCAAGAGAAAGGCCTATTCTGCAAAAGAAATGTTCATACTATGGTGAAAGGTATTTTATAATTTTTGTTGATGACTTTTCTAGAATGATATGGGTTACATATCTGAGAGAGAAATCTGAGGCATTTGAAAAATTCAAGATATTCAAGGCAAAAGTTGACAATGAATCTGATTTAAAGATTAAATGTTTGAGATCAAACAGAGGAGGAGAGTTTACTTTAGAACTATTCAATACATACTGTGAAGAGAATGGAATACACAGACAAAATTTATCCCCTAGAACTCCACAACAGAATGGGATAGCAGAGCGAAGAAACATAACTATATTAGATGTTGCAAAGACTATGTTGCTAGAAGGAAATGTATCACATGTTCACTAGAGAGAAGTAGTTGGGACTGCTGTCTACACAGTGAACATAATTCAAATCAAAGAAGGTACAAGTAAGACTCCTTATGAATTATGGTTTGATCATACACCTACTATGAAATACTTTAGAATATTTGGAAGTATATGTTATATCGGAAGAGATGATGAGATTGGAAAATTTGATGCTAGAAGTGATGAAGGAATATTTCTTTGTTATTCTACTAAAATCAAAGCATATAAATGTTTTAATCTAAGATTAAGAAAGTTGAGTGAAAGCGCCAATGTGAAGATAGATGAAAGGTTCCAAATTCAGGAAAGAATGTATGACTGTGATCGGATTACAGAAATAAAAGAAGTTACTATAGAACCTAAAGAACCTTTGATGATTGAGAATGAACCTTTGATGACTGAAAATGAAGGCAAAGATTAATAAATTGAAGATACTGAGCCACAAAAGACACCAAGGTATGTTAAGAAGAACCATCCTAAATATCAGATTATTTGTGATACATGTAAAGGTATAATGACTAGATCTAAGGCTAGAGAAGAGATTTGTTTGATTTCTCAAGTTGAATCAAATACTACTGATGAAGCATGTATAGATGATTCTTGGACTAAAGCTATGGAAGAAGAACTTGAGAAGATTAAGAAGAACAATACTTGGGAATTTGTTCCAAGACCAAAGAACAAATATGTGATTGGCACTAAATGGGTTTTCAGAAACAAGATGAATGAGAAAGGTACAGTGGTAAGAAACAAGGCTAGATTGGTTTGTAAAGGCTACTCACAATAAGAAGGTATAGACTATGAGGAGACATTTTCTCATGTTGCTAGATTGGAAGTTGTGAGACTATTTATTTCTTATGTTGCACATAAAGAGAAGTCAACATTCTTGAATGGTGATCTAGAGGAAGAGGTATAAATTGAGCAACTTGATGGTTTTCCTTTGACAGATGATGAAAACATGGTTTGTAGATTAAAGAAGGAACTATATGGACTGAAACAAACACCAAGGGAATGGTATGAAAGACTGGAAAAATATCTACTTCATCTTGGTTTAAGAAAAGGTAATGTAGACATTAATTTGTATTTAAGAACTGATGAAGATGGAATCTTGAATATAGTATATTTTTTTGGTGATATCATTTTTGGAGGTAATGACAAAATGAGTAAGAAATTTGCTAAAGAAATGAAGAATGAGTTTGAAATGTCTATGATTGGTGAGATGAAATATTCTCTTGGTTTGAAAATTAATCAGAGAAAGAATGAAATTTTTATATCTTAGACCAAGTATCTTAAGGAAATCTTGAAAAAGGTTGGAATGGAAGATTGTAAACCTGTTGGAATACCTATGGTGACTGGAAACAAACTGACTAGTGATGATGAGACTCAAAGTGTTGTTCAGACTAAGTATAGATCAATGATTGGAGGTCTATAATATCTAACACACACCTGACCAGATATTACCAATGTAGTTGGAAATGTGGCTAGATATCAAGAAGATCCTAAAGAAACACATTTTGTTGCTATGAAAAGAATCTTCAGATATTTGAAAGGAACTGTGGAATATGGATTGTGGTATGAAAAATTTGATAATTTTACTTTACAAGCTTTTACTGATGCAAATTGGGCAGGTAATATGGATGAAAGAAAGAGCACAAGTGGTGGTGCATTTTTCCTTGGGAAGAGATTGGTTTCTTGGTTAAGCAAGAAGCATAACTATATTGCTTAATTGACTGCTGAATAAAAATAGTAGCTGCTGCAATAAATTGCACACAAGTTGTTTGGATGAAATAAATGCTGGAAGATATTGGAATAATTTTCAACGAGCTAGTGGTTATTGATTGTGATAATACAAGTACAGTAAACATGTTGAAGAATCCTATAATGCACTCAAAGACTAAACATATTTCTATCAAGTATCATTTCTTGAGGGAGAAGGTATCTGCTAAGGAGATTAAACTGGAGTACATAAGCGCAAAGGAATAGATAGCAGATATATTTACTAAACCTTTGCCAAAAGATGATTTTGAATATCTTAAAGGGATGCTTGGGGTGATGGCCCCTCCCAGTGGTAATTAAATGATGCAGATATGCATCAATCCAAATGATCTTAAAGCTATATTATTCTCTGGACTTGATGTATGGATCTACTCCTTAGGGGGAGTGATCGCATGAGAACACTATGGAGCATATTTGGGTGATCTTGCACCTGATTAGACATGAAGATTTGACAAAGATACACCATACTGAAGACTACAAATGAGTTATGGCACCCTTTTCCATTGTTGCCAAAGGGGGAAGGAATCTATGTAAAAATCCCTACTATTTTGGGGAGATTTGTTGAGGATATTGAGAAGATTGTAAAGAGAGAGTAATTTTGGGTTGATGCATATGAATTTTCCCATATGTTTCCATCGATGCCAAAGGGGGATATTGTTCGATGATATAATTTTTTGGTAATAATCATGTTGTTGATACTCATGTTTTGTAATTGATGTCCACATATATTTCTATGAAAGAAGACATACTAGTTACTTGACTAGAAGGCATGTACGGACACTGTACGGATGAACCAGAATGAGAGAAGTTAGATTTAAGTAGAAGAATGAGTTTTGAACTTACCTCTAAGGCTGCTTGACTTTATGTTTCATATCAGGGATGTTACAGATGTTTTAGTAAAGACTATTTTTCTGGACTGTGACTGTGATTTTGGATAGAGAAGGTCTCTATGTTTCGGGTATATCTTGCTGAGGAAGATGTTTCAGAACTTGCGAGCTTACTAATGGAGAGCTCAAATATGATGGTGAAATGGGTTGAGTTTTATTTTTGTTTGGGTACTGATGATGTTAGCTGTGGTGTGTGTTCTAGAGAAGACTTATTTCCTGGCCGACTTCAGACTTGTAACATGTGGAAATTAATTTTGAGCATGGATTGCAGATCTGGAAGTATTTGTAATGAATTGTAAATATTGTATACTTGTTAAAGGTATCATGTGTATCTTAGCAAGGGATTATGTAATTATTTTTATGATGGGAAGCCTTAATTGGCTGACCTAGTTAATCATGTAATAGGAAAGCTTAACTGGCTGACCTAATGGGTTATTGTAAAAGGGTATATATGAGTGATCTTTTCATTTGTGAAAATTGTGGTAGAGAAAGAAAAGAGTAGAGACTTGTGAAGTTGTGAAGCTTGATTTCTTGATAGATAGAAGAGTTGGTACTTCATTGGAACTGACCAAGCAAAGACAGTTGCTATCAGAAAGCTCACTAGATTGTGTATTTGTTGTATACACTTGACGCGAATTGTGAATAATTGAGGGTGGCTTTAATCTTCTTTGGGCAGTAAGCCTTGGTAGTGAGCCTACTACTTTAATTGACTCCTTACAGGGTCTGTCTCCTAATAGGGACTGTGTACTATAATGTAATAACAAGCTCCTAACAGGGCTAATATCTTTTAACAGGGATACTATACTCTCATTATATTATTTTGTTGGTGTTAATTCCCACTGGGGTTTTACCTTTAACAGCGTTTCCTCGACATCAAACATTGTGTTATCGTGTTGGAAATTGTTGTGTTATTTAATTTTGATGTTATGGTTCATAAAGTTTAAAGTTTAATAATCTATTGCACAACTGATTCACCCCCCCTCTCAGTTGTCTTGTGGATTGTTATTCCTAACAAATACTTCCCCTAGATTCAGTGGGACCAGAGTTTTCCCCATTTTTGTAGAGTCAATGATGCCTTCATCTTTCATGGGATAAAGGCGATCACTCATGATCAAGGATTTAGACTATCCCTAAAGGCCATGAGCATGGTGGGCACATGGGGACATTACTTCATCCTATTTTCCCAACACACCTATATTCGGGTGTCTAAATTTTTTGGCTTTATGTTGTGTTTGTGTTGAATTCAGAGGTCCACATTCAGTTTAAGAGCAAAATCCTTTCATAAGATTACAAGCTTTTCATTTCTAGACTAAGAGTATTTTCTTTTTGCTAGTTTAATTGCATTTTACTTCATAGAGTAGTTGCAAATCATTCTTAGATTAGTGCAATTCAATTTCTTAGTTTAATGGCATCTCTTTTCATAGACTAGTTGTAGATTTATCATAGAATAATGGCATTTCTCATCTTCTTGCATTCTTAAATCCTCCATGTTAACAATGGTCAGGTTGTTGGCTCTCATTCTTAGGGTAAAACTCAACATCCACATCTAATTAGGAGGCAACAGGTCACTTCAATCGTATTTGCAGAACAAACAATTCATGTTTGTCTTTGTGAATTAAGCGATTGTGTAAGGACTATGTTATGTTTGTGTTGAATTCAGAGGTCCAAATTCAGCATACAACATTTTGGCGCCCACCATGGGGCAGAAAAAAAAACAATTCCTGGCCTCATTTTCAAATCTATTGACTGTGTTTTTCAAGCTCTGTCGTACGTCCTTACTGCACTGGTATGGAGTCTCGCGTGAAGTTTTGCGTCGAGCTACACAAATATTTGCTCCTAGTAGCACTTTCTTGCGTGAGACAATAGAAAGCTCATGCGCATCGAAGCACTCTCTCGCATGAGAAAACATAAAGCTCACACGTGCTGATGCACTTTCTCGTGTGAGAAAACAGAAAGCTCGCGCATGTTGAAGTACTTTCTCATGCACGTCCAAGAACTTTCTCACATGAACTTGTACAAACAAGAATTTAAAATTTAGAATTTTTAATCTATTATTTCTCTGTTCTGACCTTTGTTTTCTGCTCTGATTTTTCTATTTTTGGTTTTTTGCTGTAGCATAACAATGGTTTGCAAGTTCACTTGTCAAAGATTAAAACATTCTAACAGGAACTTGCAAGACAATAGTCAAAGACATTATTAAAAAGTCATGTTTGTTTACTATTTTTCATTCACATAGTCTAAATAGGGCTTTGTTAAAATTTTGTAAGGATCCCGATAGCAAAGTAGGGCAATAAGCTCTTCATTACATGGAACTGATGCCCATGGATGAATCTGAAACCCAGATATTACTAGCATGATGGATACTTGGGGAAGCAAAGCAAGATAAGTGAATCTTTAGCACTTCTACTTGTTAGGGGATTATGCTCTTCTCTCTTTGAGAGAATCAGAAACCCAAAGACTTGTTGATTTGGTGGAGTGAAACTATATCCGTGATGAACATGCTTGATGTGTTTGGGTGAGGTGCAAAGGTAAATAAGTATGCTCTTATCTCATTGAGAGAATCATAAAATCAAACCCTTGAATCTGAACCAAGTTGAGTCATCTTTAGAGGGCCTACCGAAAGTTGAACCTCTGGGAACAACCCAAGTGAGTACACACCTTTCACCGGTGATTCCACCTCACTCTAATAAAGTCTTCTTTGTTGTAGTCTAAAGACTCCAAAGCCATAGTAACTTCTTTCTCATTGATTTCGACTATCATCATGAGAAAACCTTGTTTTTCATACTAAGCGGCGCCGCTCCCAACCTTGCTTGCAAGGGTGTGTGACTTACAAGTGTTGGTGTGGCTGAGAGGCCCTAGCTTTGTATCAGAGGCACTAGAGGTTATTGTCAATAGAATCCTATTAAACACTCTCTTAGTTAGATGCCTACCCGGTTCACCTCCGAAAGGAGGCATAGTCTATGCACAGGGAGAGGGAAGAATCTCTCCCCTACAATCTTGACATAGGTATGCACCTGGATGTTTGAAGTGGTATATGATGCTGGCCCCTGTTTAAGGGTTACCTTAAAACATATATACTTAGTCCTTGGAAACACCAAAAACATGGGTGCTCTTTCGAGGGTGACACTACTGTGTGAGGTGAAAGCATACGCATAAGACAGCGGGGCACAAATTTTGTCTTCTGAACCAATTTTCTTTGTAGGGATAATTGAGTGTTTGTTCTTGAGTCTTAAACTATCCATTCTATCATTCAAACAAAGACTCCCATGTTTCTACCAAGTTTCTTTGTCCTTGGTGGAATTGTTTTTGACTACTGTTTGCATCACTACCTGATTGAAAATTTGTGTTTTTAAATGAATGCTTTGTCACCTTAAAACATATATTGCTGATTTATATCATCTTAAAACTATCCTAAGCCTGGATATCTCGTTAGAAAATAGTTCGCACTGTGTCCCAAAATCTAACCTTGTTGTGCTAGTCCAAGTGACTGATTATCTATTTTTGATCTTATCAGTCTTTGTCTACGCTGTCCTTATTTTGGGTTGTGAGAATAGGTTAGTCGACCTTGACTCGAGATCAGAGTCATTGCTATATCCCTCTCAGCTAGACATTATCTCCTTTGTCCTTTGGTCTTGGACTTATTCAACACTTTAGATATCACTTCAGCACCTATCAGTCAATCGGTTGTTTCATCATACCTCCTTTTCAATCTTCTAAGCAAGCGCATCAAGACAATTTTACAATGTCAAAAACCAAAGATAAGATTCTTAGGGAAGATTTATGGAAACAACTTTGAATTATGGGATCTCAACTCCAATGATTAAGGGAGGAAAAATATTCTCATGTCTCTCTGATTTCTTCCAACATGGGTAAATCTTGGTATATCAATCCCAATTTTTATCTCGAACAATGTGATGATGATCCCAATTTTTATCCCGAACAATGTGATGATGATCCCAATTTTTATCCTGAAAAATGTGATGATGATCCCAATTTTTATCCTGGACAATATGATGATGGACAATGTAATGATACCTATATTCCTGAGCATCATCTTCATGGTACGCTTGTGCTTACTAGTAATGGGGGGTCATATTGGAGAGATTGTGATGGTGATCCATATGACTCTAATTTTGAAAGAGACTTTGATGATTTTAATGAAAAATACCTCTTTGATGCCTCTATTGAGGAAAAGAAATCCTACCGCGCTGATTTCAAATGTCAATACTATAAGAATCTCTCCTCTAAAGATTCTCATGCTGAAAAAAAATATTGCATTATCAAGCAAGATCATGTTAATGATGAACTGGTTCTTTGTAATGATTCCCTTCCATCCTCTACTTCCTCTGATACTCATACATCTCCTAGACTTTTAAAATCTTCCAAAAATCCCCCATCTGATAGAAGTCCTAATTCTTTTCATGTTGTTCCCTATAGTTATCGTCAAGGGTTACCTCTAAAATAGATCCAAGCTAACTCGCATACGACTGCAAGTCCTCAGGTTTCAAAGATCATAGACCCCAAGCTTCCATGTGCTTCAATGCCTATCATGCCTATTCCAAATGACTACCCATCAGCGTGCCAAGAACCTCATATGCAGATCAAAACTCCTACCTTGTCCTTAAAATTGGCTCCATTTCAAGAGGAGAATCCACAATGTGAGAAAACAAATATCAGTTATGATCAAGATCAAGACACCCTCCATCTTAATCCAACAGTTGACCAAAGTTGCATATCAAATGAGTCTTGTGATGATTCTATACAATCTCCTCCCACATTTGATGAAGGTCCCATATCCCTAAATTCTGAGGATGATCCTCTCATATCCTTTTTCTTCCAAAAAGATATCCCTCCACCTCAAGAGCTACATACTCCTCCATCTCACAAGAAAGATAAAGATATCCTTGTCACCATCTCTAATGAACCTATTGAAAATAAAGAGAAAGGTACCCTTTGTACACCATCTAAAGATGTTTGTCAAGATCAGAGCATCCCTTCATCTCTTTGTCATGCTCTTCCATATCCACCTCGAGAAAACATCATTCCTCCAAATCCCTTGCATAAAAATAAATCCTCTCAAGCTTTAGATGCTCCTATCAAAGTTGTTCATGTCAAAGCTACTCATTCTCCTACTGAAATAAAGGTGAATTCAAAAGAGAAGTTCCTTGGCCATGCAGCTCACTCTAAATATGTTGATATCCCCTCCACACTTTATATCCCTCCATTCAAATGTAAGCATCAGTCTTCCCCATCCTCCAAATCTATCCTTTGTCCTTATATCCAAAAGCTTAGACCGTCAAACCTTCCATCTATATTGGGTCCTTATATCCCTCCATCTACCATTCTTGTCACTACTAGCTTGTCATCCACTTACCCTATCTCTTATCAAGATCAACAAAGACATACATCCTTGAATTCTCCCTATCAACCCCTCCATATGAACCAGTCATATTGGCCCTATTCATCCACAATTCCTAAGTCTTCTGGAAGCAATTTGGATGTCAAACAAAGAAATCAGAAATACAAGAATCCACTTACATATGAATATCACTATGTCCAATATAATCGACATGTGACTACAAAGAAAAAATAAATATTCAAGAGACAACAAAGGTCCACTGAGCAAAGAACCCAATCAAAGAAAATATGGGTTCCTAAATCCATTATGAAAGAATTGCATTCTAAATCATCTTATGCAAGCATAAAATCAAATGCTATATGGATTCCCAAGTCCCTTCTCAAGGTCTTGGATACAAAAAGAAAATAAAAAGTTATGTGGATTCCCAAGTCTATCTTAAAAGGCTTGAACAAAAAGGAAAAATCAGAGTTGGTATCCAAGCTTCCAAAGTCTTCCACTTCATCTCCATCTAAACATCTCCAATCTTCTAGCTCCATCTTGGGTCCTTGCGTACCAAGATCCATATCCCTTCCTACATCAACGCCTCAAGCTATTCCATCCACTTTTCCTCCATGCATTCACTACCCTTCGAGGAGTGTGTCAATGTTGATCTTGTCACTTACTATCCTTCCATATTGAGTCCTTACATTCCTTCTTTTTCTCTCATCCAATCTGTTGCATAAACTCTTGGCCTCCATCTTCCTTATCCTCCATTTCATCTTCCTATCAACATCTTATAGCATAATTTCAGTGGCCTTGGCCCCTCATAGCATATCCTTCAAAGGAGCACTATCTAAAGAGCAAGAAGCTTAAAAAATCAGAAAAAAAAAAATGAAAAGAAAAAAATGAAAAAGTGCCTTGGTGAAAACTTGGTAAACAGGTACCTTGGTAGCAAAAGTAAAGAGAAATTAATTCATCCTATGGTGAAAACCACTTCTTGTGCCACCTTGGATAAGTACCATGATGAAAACGTGGCAAACAGGCGTCATGCATAATTCCTCCTTCTTGCACTTTTCACTTGGGGGCAAGTTCCTTCCATCTCATCTTATCTTTCATATCTTACATCTAGCAAGTCTGTGAGCATCCATGTTCCTTCCTGTGATCTTGACAAGGTTTAGCCTATCCTTGAACACACGTGTATCTTGACATTCATGATCCCTTCCATCAGCCTATTCATTTTTGCATGCTACCCTATCACGATCTTGCTTATCTGAAGCCTATCCTACCTGTCTCTGAGCATTCATGCTATAATCCAAAATATGCACTTATACCTCCATCACTCCTTATCCTAATTTCACTTTCATAGCTATGTCCTATCCAAAGTTGACCCCTTGGTCTTGATCAAAATTGAAATTCTTTTTCTCAAAAGTCTCTTGACATGTCCACTCTTTTGGACCGCATGCTTTCATGACATCAGGTCATTATCCTATATGCTATTTAGCACTGCTCCATGAGCCTACATTTTCTATATTTTTTTTCCCTAGCTTGGGTAATCTTGAGGAGGTTATCCTTGAGGATCACATTAATCCTCTTCATCCGTGATTGGCTATTCATCTCATACATCAGCTTTCTAATCCATCTTCAATGTCCTACACCTTGCTAGACATTGGGGGCATACCAATGTGATCTTGCTTGAGATCAAGTGATCTTTAAAAATTTAAAAAAATTATAAAACCTTTAAAAAATTCTAGAATCTAAAAAAATGGTAAAACCTTTAAAATCTAAAAATTGTAAAATCTTTAAAAAAGACTAAAAAATCTTTTGCTTTCCTGCTTTAGTTTTCTTTCCCGCTTCAGTTTGCTCATGCTTTCTCTCTCAGTCATCTTCAAGATTTTGTTCAACCTCACATGGCATGTTCCTAGTCTAGGGGGAATTGTCTTATCTTTTGGAGTACTTTCTCCTCTTGCATTGGTCACCAGTGGTTCTCACTGCGTCTGCCTACCGATGCCTCATAGCGCTTCGTCTCTTCTTCAGACTCTCTTTGCATCAGTCACCAGTGGTCCTCACTATGTCTGCCTACTGATGCTTTGATCTTGTTATCAACTTTTGTGCTTGAGAATCTCTTGCAACAGTCACCAGTGGTTCTCACTGAGTCTTCCTACTGCCGCTATATTGCTGAGATTTCTCGCACTATTTCGCTATCCAATTTTTCTCGGCTTCGATCCATTCATTACTTGGGGACATGGCTCGCCATTTTTTATCGTGCTTCAGTTTTCACTTGAGTCAATAATCTTTTTAGAGGACAAATCTCTACTGGCACAAACTGGTGTTTCTCAACACCTTAATCAAATAGTGTTTTTCAACACTCTCTTTGGACACGTCTATGTTTTTCAACACACTTTGGATTTCTCACGACGTAAACATCTCTTGATAGCAATCAAACACATTGCACTCACAAGCAGAATGGTGTTTTTTCAACACCCCAAAAATAGACGCATTCGTAAACCTTGAAACATGCTGAGATATGATTGACTCCTTCTTAATATGTTGTTTGTTCTTATGAATTTCATTGATATTTTCTTTGTCTACTGCTTGTTGGTGTGGTTTCGATGATCTGGCAATGTCAAATAAATAGGGTGTATGTGATAAGAGCTTCTGCATTAAGGTGGAAAAGCCTCACATCCCTCGATCTTGTTTATTTTTATGCCAAGGGGAGGTTGAAACTATCTCCTTGACAATTATTTCTTTGTTTGTTTACTTGTGCACTTTTACTACATCAAATTGGAAACAATGTTCAGGTCACCTAGGCTTTTGTGCCTCGGTGCTTATGTTCGTTTCCTATATTTTATTCGATGAAAGTCATATTCATATTCTTATGGTCGCAGCAGCACCAGTAAGGATTGTATTGACTCCGATGACCCAAAGCACCCGATGATGATAAATACGATGAGCCCAACAACCAAAGTCCTAGGATTGCATTTAGCTTAGGCTTGCATTTGCATTGTAGGCTTGCATTCACATTTTAGGCTTGCATTGTGGTAGTTTGGTGCTCTCTTAATTATCTTCTCATTCTTCAAAGGTCCTCATCTTTTATCATGGCTTCTTCTCATTTGCACGAGTGTTCGATCCTCTCTCTCTATCTTCATCTATATGCTCAATCAATTTTTGTGATCAAAATCAAAATCTGACACTTCTATATATGCTTGTGCAGTCAACTTTTTGACGTCGCTTTCTTGTCAGAATTATCTCTAGTCATCATTTTCTCGGCTTCTAAAAATATTTTCATCAAAGTCAACTCTAGTCTATTCTAGTCAACTATGGTCAAACCTAATCAACAGGACCTCTCGATTGCTCTAAATCGATTCTACTCTCTCTTGATCTATCTTTTTCTGTGACTTCTTGCTCTCATCTTTATGATGTGTCTTCTTTTGATTTCGCTCCCGAGGGGGCAGGATGATTGCATCATTGATCTTTTTGCATTATTCTCAAATTAGTCTGATCTAAATCAAAAGTCCTCATTGCTAGGGGCATCTCATCACTTGGGGCATATTTTTTTTTTTGTACCATATGGTCAAAATTGGGTATTCAGTGATCTTGAATATTTTTCATCTCATCATTTATCTTGCTAGGTATCTGAGAAATCTAACTTGGATCCTTAAGGATCATGCTTCATTCTGGAGACAGTCCTAAACAGATTATCTTTTGAGACAAGTATTCGTAAAATCTAACCTTGATTCCTAAAGGTTGAGCCTTGTTATGAGGACAGTCTTGTGAAAGATATCAATCTAACCACTGTCTGGGCAATCTAACCTAGACATTGGGGGACTAAGATTCATTCTGGAGAAGATTCTTGAAATCTCATTGGGTATTAGGGCAATCTAACCCTAATTCCTGAAAGTTACGCTTCGTTCTAAAGATAACTCTCAAAAACTCTTTAGACCATTATCTAGGCAATCTAACCTGGATCTTGGAGGGCTTACCTTTGTATTGGGGAAATCTAACCCTGATTCTGAAGATAGTCCTAGATCTTCATCAGCTCTTAGTGGACATTGGGGCAACCTAACCCCGATTCTGATCTTCACTTAAGACTATTCTTTGAATCAATGTGTTTCTCGCACATCAATTCAAAGACGGGAAAAATGTAACACCCCAAAATTGGCACCTAATATAGATGAGAAATGCCATTATTCTATGAGAAATCTGCAACTAGTCTATGAAAAGAGATGCCATTAAACTAAGAAATTGAATTGCACTAATCTAAGAATGATTTGCAACTACTCTAGGAAGTAAAATTCAATTAAAATAGCAAAAAGAAAATACTCTTAGTCTAGAAATGAAAAGCTTGTAATCTTATGAAAGGAATTTGCTCTTAAATTAGAATTGAATTGCTTGTAATCTATGAAAGCTTTGAGAACATCAAATTGAAATATTAGATATGGAAATGAATCTTAAATGAAAGCATATATATTTAATTCCAATTGAAATCTTAGCCTAATTATGCAAATGAGCTTAAAAACATGAAAATCAAATGTAAATTGCCTATAGTATTGATTCTCTCCAAAAAGTCCTCCTCTAATGAAGAAAATAAGTCCAATTTATAGAAAACCATGGAAAGAGGATGAAGAGTTTCTTGAAAAGAAACAGTTGTCTCTTCATTCTCCATTTGAGATAAATAAGAAAAGATTATTTAAATAAAAGAATGAATTATTTCCACATAAGTTTCCTTTCACATGGAATTATGGAATTCCTTTTTTGAGGATAATTCACTCAATAATTAAATAACCTTTCAATTCCTTTTATGTATATTAGCCAAAAGGGGGTGGAATTGATTTAATTAAAAGCACTTAGGACTTTAGATTTAAATCAATTAATCATAGGGATTTTTAGCTAATAATCTTTAAAAAATTAGGAATTAAATGTAATGTCAGATTTATGCAAATTTGGGTTTTCTGCATTTTGAAACTCAGTCAATTAAAGTCAATAAGGAGAAGAATTTTCCTAATACAATAGGACTTTGAAGATAAGAAAATGCACAAAAATTGATTAGGATATTAGGTGCCAATTTTGGGGTGTTACATTTTGCCCCTCTTTGAATTGATGTGCGAGTAGCGCATTGATTCAAAGAATAGTCTGAAGTGAAGATCAGAATCGGAGTTAGGTTGCCCCAATGTCCACTAAGAGCTGATGAAGATCTAGGAATATCTTCAGAATCAGGGTTAGATTGCCCCAATACAATGGTAAGCCCTCTGAGATCCAGGTTAGATTGCCTAGATAACGGTCTAAAGAGTTTTTGAGAGTTATCTTCAGAACGAAGCATAACTTTCAGGAATTAGGGTTAGATTGCCCTAATACCCAATGAGATTTCAAGAATCTTCTCTAGAATGAAGCTTATTCCCCCAATGTCTAGGTTAGATTTCCCAGACACTGGTTAGATTGATATCTTTCACAAGACTCTCCTCAGAATGAGGCTCAACCTTCAGGAATCAGGGTTAGATTGCCCCATTACCTATCTCAAAAGATAATCAGTTTAGGACTGTCTCCAGAATGAAGCATGATCCTTGAGGATACGAGTTAGATTTCTTAGATACCTAGCAAGATAAATGATGAGATGAAAAAGATTCAAGATCATGGAATATCCAATTTTGACCATAAGTTATGAAAAACTGAATATGCCCCAAGTGATGAGATTCCCCTAGCGATGAGGACTTTTGATTCAGATCAGACTAATTCAAGAATAATGTGAAAAGATAAATGATGCAATTATCCTACCCCCTCAGGAGAGAAATCGAAAGAAGATACATCATAAAGATGAGAGCGAGAAGTCACAGAAAAAAGATAGATCAAGAGAGAGCATAATCGATTTAGAGCGATCAAGAGGTCCTGTTGATTAGGTTTGACCATAGTTGACTAGAATTGACTAGAGTTGAATTTGATGAAAAGATTGTAGAAGCCAAGAAAATGATGACTAGAGATAATTTTGACAAGAAAGCAACCTCAAAAAGTTGACTGCACAAGCATATACAAAAGTGTCAGATTTCGATTTCGATCACGAAAATTGATTGAGCATATAGATGAAGATAGAGAGAGAGGATCGAACACTCATGCAAACAAGAAGAAGCCATGATAAAAGATGAGGACCTTTTAAGAATGAGAGGATAATTAAGAGAGCACCAAACTACCACAATGCAAGCCTAAAATGTGAATGCAAGCCTACAATGCAAATGCAAGCCTAAGCTAAATGCAATCCTAGGACTTTGGTTGTTGGGCTCATCGTATTTATCATCATCGGGTGCTTTGGGTCATCAGAGTCAATAGAATCCTTACTGGTGCCACTGCGACCATAAGAATATGGATATGAATTTCATCGGATAAAATATAGGAAATGAACATAAGCACCGAGGCACAAAAGCCTAGGTGACCTGAACATTGTTTCCAATTTGATGTAGTAAAAGTGCACAAGTAAACAAACAAAGCAATAATAGTAAAGGAGATAGTTTTGACCTCCCCTTGGCATACAAATAAACAAGATTGAGGAATGTGAGGATTTTCCACCTTAATGTAGAAGCTCTTATCACATACACCCTATTTATTTGACGTTTCCAGATTATCGAAACCACACCAACAAGCAGTAGAAAAAGAAAATATAAATGAAATTCATAAGAACAGACAACATACTAAGGAGTCAATCATATCTTAGCATGTTTCGAGGTTTACGAATGTGTCTATGTTTGGGGTGTTGAAAAAACACCATTATTCTTGTGAGTGCAATGTGTTTGATTGCTATCGAGAGATGTTTACGTCCTGAGAAATCCAAAGTGTGTTGAAAAAAATAGAAGTGTCCAAAGAGAGTGTTGAAAAACACTATTTGGTTAAGGTGTTGAGAAACACCAGTTTGTGCTAGTAGAGAGTTGTCCTTTGACAAGATTAGTAACTCAAGTGAAAACTGAAGCACGATAAAAAATGGAATAGTGAAATAGTGCGAGAAATCTCAGCAATATAGCGGCAGTAGGCAGACTCAGTAAGAACCACTAGTGACTGTCGCAAGAGATTCTCAAGCACAAAATTCGATAACAAGATTGAAGCATCAGTAGGCAGACACAGTGAGAACCACTTGTGACTGATGCAAAGAGAGTCTCAAGAAGAGATGAAGCGCTACGAGGCATCGACAGGCAGACGTAGTGAGAACCACTGGTGACCGATGCAAGAGGATAAAGAACTCCAAAAGATAAGACAATACTCCCTAGACCAGGAACATGCCATGTGAGGTCGAGCAAAATCTTGAAGATGACTAAGAGCGAAAGCATGAGAAAACTGAAGCGAGAAAGAAAACTAAAGCAGGAAAGAAAAATATTTTTTAGTCTTTTTTAAAGATTTTACAATTTTTAGATTTTAAAGGTTTTACCATTTTTTTAGATTTTAGAATTTTTAGAATTTTTATAATTTTTAAAAGGTTTTATAATTTTTTTAAATTTTTAAAGATTACTCGATCTCAAGAAAGATCACATTGGTATGCCCCCAATGTCTAGCAAGGTGTAGGACATTGAAGATGGATTAGAAAGTCGATGTATGAGACGAATAGCCAATCACGGATGAAGAGGGTGAATGTGATCCTCAAGGACAATCTCCTCAAGATTACCCAAGCTAGGGAAAAAAGAATATAGAAAATGTAGGCTCATGGAGCAGTGCTGAATAGCATATAGGATAATGACCTGATGTCATGAAAGCATTCGGTCCAAAAGAGACTTTTGAGAAACAATTTTTCAATTTTGATTAAGACCAAGGGGTCAACTTTGGATAGGACATAGCTATGAAAGCGCAATTAGGATAAGGAGTGATGTAGGTATAAGTGCATGTTTTGGATTATAGCACAAATGCTCAGAGATAGGGAGGATAGGCTTGGGATAAGTAAGATTGTGATAGGGTAGCATGCAAAAGTGAATAGGCTGATGGAAGGGATCATGAATGTCAAGATACACGTGTGTTCAAGGATAGGCTCAACCTTGTCACGGTGACAGGAAGGAACATGGATGCTCATAGACTAGCTGTATGTAAGATATGAAAGATAAGATGAGATAGAAGGAACTTTCCCCCAAGTGAAAAGTGCAAGTGGGAAGAATTATGCATGACGCCTGTTTGCCAGGTTTTCATCATGGTACTTATCCAAGGTGCCACAAGAAGTTGTTTTCACCATAGGATGAATTGATTTCTCTTTACTTTTGCTACCAAGGCGCCTGTTTACCAGGTTTT
>MU226486.1:1343941-1358198 GCA_018584345.1 Thuja plicata
AGGTTTGACGGTCTAAGCTTTGGGATATAAGGACCAAGGATAGATTTGGAGGATGGGGAAGACTGATGCTTACATTTGAATGGAGGGATATAAAGTGTGGAGGGGATATCAACATCTTTAGAGTGAGTTGAATGGACAAGGAACTTCTCTTTTGAATTCACCTTTATTTCAGTAGGAGCATGAGTAGCTTTGACAGGAACAACTTTGATAGGAGCATCTGAAGCTTGAGAGGATTTATTTTTATGCAAGGGATTTGGAGGAACGATGTTTTCTAGAGGTGGATATGGAAGAGCATGACAAAGAGATGAAGGGATGCTCTGATCTTGACAAGGATCTGTAGATGGTGTACAAAGGGTACCTTTCTCTCGATTTTCAATAGGTTCATTAGAGATGGTGGCAATTATATCTTGATCTTGCTTGGGAGATGGAGGAGTATGTAGCTCTTGAGGTGGAGGGATATCTTTTTGGAAGAAAAAGGATATGAGAGGATCATCCTCATTATTTAGGGATATGGGACCTTCATCAAATGTGGGAGGAGATTGTAAAGAATAATCACAAGACTCATTTGATATGCAACTTTGGTCAACTGTTGGATTAAGATGGAGGGTGTCTTGATCTTGATCATAACTGATATTCGTCTTCTCACATTGTGGATTCTCCTCTTGAGATGGAACCACTTTTAAGGATGAGGTAGGAGTTTGGATCTATGTATGAGGTTCTTGGCATGCTGATGGGTATTCATTTGGAATAGGCATGATAGGCGTTGAAGCACATGGAAGCTTGGGGTCTATGATCTTTGAAACCTGAGAAGGACTTTCAGTTGTATGCGAGTTAGCTTGGATCTCTTTTAGAGGTAGCCCTTGAGGATAACTATAGGGAACAACATGAAAAGCATTAGGACTTCTGTCAGATGGGGGATTTGTGGAAGATTTGGCAACTATAGGAGATGTATGAGTATCGGAGGAAGTAGAGGATGGAAGGGAATCATTACAAAGCATCGGTTCATCATTAACATGATCTTGCTTGAGAGTGCAATCTTTATTTTCAGCATGAGAATCTTTAGAGGAGAGATTCTTATAGTATTGACATTTTAATTCAGTGCGGTAGGCTTTCTTTTCCTAAATAGAGGCATCAAAGAGGTATTGTTCATTAAAATCATCAGTCTCTTTCAAAATTAGAGTTATATGGATCACCATCACAATCTCTCCAATACGACCCCCCATTACCAGTAAGCACAAGCGTAACACAAAGATGATGCTCAGGAATATAGGTATCATTACATTGTCCATCATCATATTGTCCAGGATAAAAATTGGGATCATCATCACATTGTTTGGGATAAAAATTGGGATCATCATCACATTGTTCAAGATAAAATTGGGATCAGCATCACATTATTCGAGATAAAAATTGGGATTGATATACCAAGATTTACCCATGTTGGAAGAAATCGGAGAGACATGAGAATCCTGATCCTCCCTTAATCATTTGAGTTGAGATCACATAATTCAAATTTGTTTCCATAAATCTTCCCTAAGAATCTCATCTTTGGTTTTAGACATTGTAAAATTGTCTTGGTGCGCTTGCTTAGAAGATTGAAAAGGAGGTATTATGAAACAACCGATTGACTGACAGGTGCTGAAGTGATATCTAAAGTGTTGATTAAGTCCAAGACCAAAGGAAAAAGGAGATAATGTCCAGCTGAGAGGGAGATAGCAATGACTCTGATCTTGAGTCAAGGTTGACTAACCTATTCTCACAACCCATAATAAGGACAGTGCAAACAAAGACTGATAAGATCAAAAATAGATAATGGGTCACTTGGACTAGCACAACAAGGTCAGATTTTGGGACACAATGTGAACTATTTTCTAACAAGATATCTAGGCTTAGGAAAATTTTAAGATGATATAAATCAGCAATCTCCATTTCAAGGTGACAAAGCATTCATTTAAAAACACAAAGTTTCAATCAGGTAGTGATGCAAATAGTAGTCGAAAACAATTCCACCAAGGACAAAGCAACTTGGTAGAAACATGGGAGTGTTTGTTTGAATGATAGAATAGACAGTTTAAGACTCAAGAACAAACACTCAATTATCCCTACAAAGAAAATTGGTTGAGAAGACAAAATATGTGCCCCGCTATCTTATGTGTATGCGTTCACCTCACACAGTAGTGTCACCCTCAAAAGAGTGCCTATGTTTTTGGTGTTTCCAAGGACTAAGCATATATGTTTAAAGGTAACCCTTAAATAGGGGCCAGCATCATATACCACTTCAAACATCTAGGTGCATACCTATGTTGAGATTCTAGGGGAGAGATTCTTCCCTCTCCCTGCGCACAGATTATGCCTCCTTTCGGAGGTGAACCGGGTAGGCATCTAACTAAGAGAGTGTTTAATAGGCTTCCATTCACAATAACCTCTAGTGCCTCTAATACAGAGCTAGGGCCTCATAGCCACACCAACACTTGTAAGTCACACACCCTTGTAAGCAAGGCTAGGAGTGGCGCTGCTCAGTATGAAAAACAAGGCTTTCTCATGATGATAGTCAAAATCAATGAGAAAGAAGTTACTATGGCTTTGGAGTCTTTGGACTACAATAAATTAGAATTTATTAGAGTGAGGTGGAATCACTAGTGAAAGGTGTGTACTCACTTGGGTCATTCCCAGAGGTTCAACTTCTAGCAGGCCCTCTAAAGATGACTCAACTTGGTTCGGATTCAAGGGTTTGATTTTCTAATTCTCTCAATGAGAGAAGAGCATACTTCTCTACCTTTGCACCTCACCCAAACACATCAAGCATGTTCATCACTGAGATAGTTTCACTCCACCAAATCCACAAGTCTTTGGGTTTCTGATTCTCTCAAAGAGAGAAGAGCATAATCCCCTAACAAGTAGAAGTGCTAAAGATTCACTTATCTTGCTTTGCTTCCCCAAGTATCCATCATGCTAGCAACATTTGGGTTTCGGATTCATCCATGGGTATCACTTCCATGTAATGAAGAGCCTATTTCCCTACTTTTCTATCAGGATCCTTACAAAATTTTAACAAAGCTCTATTTAGACTATGTGAATGAAAAATAGTAAACAAACATGACATTTTAATAATGTCTTTGACTATCGTCCTGCAAGTAAATCGTTAGAATGTTTTAATCTTTGACAAGGAAACCTGCAAACCATTGTTATGCTACAGCCAAAAACCAGAAACAAAAAAATCAGAGTTGAAAATAGAGGTTAGAATAGAGAAATAACAGATTAAAAATTTTGAATTTTAAATGCCTGTCTATACAAGTTCGCATGAGAAAGTTCTTCGACGCGCATTAGAAACTGCTTCGACGCGTGCAAGCTTTCTATTTTCTCGCACGAGAAAGTGCATTGACACGCATGAGATTTCTATTTTCTCACATGAGAGAGTGCTTCGATCTGCGTGAGCTTTCTATTGTCTCATGTGAGAAAGTGCTACTAGGAGCAAATCTTCACGTGGCTCGATGAAAATTTTTGTGCGAGACTCTGTACCAGTGCAGTACGAACGTACGATAGAGCTTGAAAACACAGTCATCAGATTTAAAAATGAGGCTAGAAATTGTTTTTTTTCTGCCCCATGGTGGTCACCAAAATGTTTTATGCTGAATGTGGACCTTTGAATTCAACACAAACACAACATAGTCCTTATACAATCGCTTAATTCACAAAGACAAACATGAATTGTTTGTTCTGTAAATATGATTGAAGCGACCTGTTGCCTCCTAATTAGATGTGGATGTTCAGTTTTACCCTCAGAATGAGAGCCAACAACTTGACCATTGCTAACATGGAGGATTTAAGAATGCAAGAAGATGAGAAATGCCATTATTCTATGAGAAATCTGCAACTAGTCTATGAAAAGAGATGCCATTAAACTAATAAATTGAATTGTACTAATCTAAGAATGATTTGAAACTACTCTATGAAGTAAAATGCAATTAAACTAGCAAAAAGCAAATACTCTTAGTCTATAAATGAAAAGCTTGTAATCTTATGAATGGAATTTGCTCTTAAACTAGAATTGAATTGCTTGTAATCTATGAAAGCTTTGAGAACATCAAATTGAAATATTAGATATGGAAATGAATCTTAAATGAAAGAATATATCTTTAATTCCAATTGAAATCTTTGCCTAATTATGCAAATGAGCTTAAAAACATGAAAATCAAATGTAAATTGCCTATAGTATTGATGCTCTCCAAAAAGTCCTCCTCTAATGAAGAAAATAAGTCCAATTTATAGAAAACCATGGAAAGAGGATGAAGAGTTTCTTGAAAAGAAACAGTTGTCTCTTCATTCTCCATTTGAGACAAATAAGCAAAGATTATTTAAATAAAAGAATGAATTATTGCCACATAAGTGTCCTTTCACATGGAATTATGGAATTCCTTTTTTTGAGGATAATTCACTCAATAATTAAATAACCTTTGAATTTCTTTTATGTATATTAGCCAAAAGGGGGTGTAATTGATTTAATTAAAAGCACTTAGGAATTTAGATTTAAATCAATTAATAATAGGGATTTTTAGCTAATAATCATTAAAAATTTAGGACTTAAATTTAATGTCAGATTTATGCAAATTTGGGTTTTCTGCATTTTGAAACTCAGTCAATTAAAGTCAATAAGGAGAAGAATTTGCCTAATACAATAGGACTTTGAAGATAAGAAAATGCACCAAAATTGATTAGGATATTAGGTGCCAATTTTGGGGTGTTACACATGCCTTCACCTATCTCAAGAAGGCCACCACTCTGACATTCTCATTCATTTGAGGAGAATACTCATGCTCCCTCAATGTAGCTTGGGAAGCAGAAAATGTGCTAAGTAGCCATAAATTATGCAAATATTATTTTAGTCGCAACGATTATAATCTTCTTGGGCGACTAGGAAGGTTGATGTACAGGGGAGCCAACCCCCATTTTCGACACCTAGAAGATTTTTGGGTTAACTTCAAAGATGACTACGACATCCAGAATTGGTAATACACTAGAATGTCAAAAGGAATGATGGAACATCTCAAACTCCCCACATTCCCATGGACATTTTTAGACACCTGGCCACAAGAGGACCCTAAGTATAAAGATACAAGCATAGACAAGATGGAGCTCCCTCTGGTAGACTGGGATACGCTGAAGATTTTGAATATCAAGGCCATCTCAAGAATAGAAATTCAGCACAACCACGTGTATTTTGCTAGGGTTTTCCCAAAGAGTGTCTAGCTGGACAACCCTTTTTTTGAAGCCTCAGGCTCCCGGGCCCTGGAGAAATCAGAATCCAATGCAGGCAGTAAGTCAGCACTCAACATTAGTTCTTGGACTCAATTTTGGCCCCCATGATGGAGCATTTGGGTGAGAAAATTGAACACTCCCAAAAATTATTGAATATAGAAAGCTCTGAAGTGATTTTTGGTCTCATAGCTAGCCCAGTAGGATCTTGTCCACCACCAAGAGATTCTCCCTCTTTTGCCATTTTACTAAGTGCAGCATGTGAAGAAGAGATTTTAGTAATTGTGGTGGCCGCAGATCACAGAGTGTCACTTAAAAGAAGAAAGAAGAAGAAGATAGAGTGGCCTCTATGGAATAGTAACCCACAATGTGAGCCTGAGAATGTACCTAATGTTAAGGTACTTTCTTCCTCCTCCTCCTCTGAAAAAGAGGATCATCCAGAGAGTCCTCTAAAAATAACACATATCAATGTTGATGATTTCTTCCCGATGGGTGATCTTAGAGAGTTATATGATATGGTTGATAGCATAATGGAAGAAATAATACAAATAGGAATTGAGGTTCTCGTATATGAATAAACATGACCCGAAGAGTTGGTGGTCCAAGGAGAAGGTTTATCCCAATTAGAAGAGGTCAAAGATAAGAGAGAGATACAACAAGAATAGAGAAGTAATCTTACCATGGAGCTATTATTGGCTGACAAGAAAATTAGACCTCTGCAAACAACTGTAACCTCTGATGTAGTGCTCTTGAGCCCAATTGGTGACCAAAATTTGCTGAGACCACCTGATGCAACAACCAACAAAGTTGTGGCCATTTTCCAACAAGTAGATCTAAATGAGTTTCCTCTTCCACCTCCATCACCTAGCCCACCTATGGAAGATATCTTGGGAGGTTGTAAGGAGGAAGAGAAAAAGAAATGAAGGTGAAGATCCCATCAATACAGAGGAAAACATGCCTAGGGGAGAACCTGAATTGAATCCCTAGGATAATTCAAGTTCGGGGATGTTAATAAGCGGGTTAGTCACCCCGTCATAGTGGTTAGTGGATTCCCAGGAAAAAAAAAAGCTTCGATGACCATCACGACCCCACTATCAGTGGTAGAAATTTTGGCTGAATCCCAAGTCCCCAAGAGGCCTAAGAAAGCTCGCACTCTTCACAAAACCTAAAGGGACCAAAATAGTAATGTAGTGGCAATAATTTCCACCCCTCCAATAGGAAAAGAAGCCTTGGAGGTTATCATCAAAGATTACGCAATCACGGAGGTGCCTCTGGGAAATAAAAATTATCAAGGGGAATTCAACCTCTTGAATGAAGTGATCCAGGCTATTCATGCCTAGTATTAAAAGTAATCCCAAAAGGTGAAGGAGTTGAAGGTTACCAATACCAATCTTTTCAGACTCCTAACAGATTTATTGTGCCCCCTCGCTTCCAAAAAACTTGGACATTCGGTCTCTGGGACACCACTCCGTCAAGGTGACGTTGATGCACTAAGGGCCATGAAAAAGAAGGCACTGGAAATGGACAAATGGATGGCCCAACAGATTGGGGCCATAAGAATTTTTATTTTTGAATCTCTCCCACACATCTTCCCAGAACAAGAACCAACAAAGAAAATGGAGGCAACCATTCCTTAATGGCAGGGAGAGATCAAAAAATATGAAGAATGGAGGCATGCCTCACTAGAGATTATGAATCTTGGGGATGATAATGTGACAACTACATGCATCCTAGGGGAAGAGTCAAATGAATTTTTTTTTTATCATCGAGATTTCCTGAAGGACCTAGAAGAAGATGACATACTCCAGATACTTGAAGCATATGAAATTTCAAGGGCTAGTAAATTTTCCCAGACTCTAGGGAATCCTTCACTAGACGTAAACTACATATTCATTCTTTATTCCTCAAGCGTAAGCTCCTAGATTCTGGAACTTTGGATTCCTAGATTTTTATTCTTTATGATGATAAGAATTAACAACTCTTTCAAAGAAACCAATCACTATCTACAACTTGTTGTCAAATCCATGACCGTCCTTCCTAGCATGATGGGTCACTATTAGTCTGAAGGTTCACTACAAACATCTCCTGGGTCCCAAGATGTTATTCCATCATTTAATATCTGGCGTACGAAGCCTCACTTGATCACTAAGACTCAAAAAGCATTAAATGAGGGCATATGTCCCAAGTCTCTCAAGGAAGCTCCATAACATATACAAATATAGGGACACTTTTCCAATGGTGGCTTTCCTGGAGCTTCTTTCCTTCTTTCCTCTCTTTTCTTCTCAAATGATTGTATTATATGAGGGTAATTCTGATAGTGCAAGTAGTACCGACTATAAATATTGTATTAAAATGTAAATAGATAGCGTAGGATTAGTCCCTTACGTATTTAAATTTTTCTATAAATACCAAGTCTGATGCCATTCCAAGGATCAGCAAATTGATGATTTAGCTTTCCACAAGAAACGCAAGTTTTAAAGTTTTTATCTATCTTGTTTTAGAGTTCAGAGTAGATTAATGCTCCCTTGGGTCCACTAGTGTAACTATAAGTGATGCTAGATTTGAAGTTAATCAAAGAATGAGGAACACCATTCATCACTATGCTCTATGTTGTTTCCGATCTGAGAGTTAGAAAATGGTTTCCATGTTGTATGTTTCCTTATGTCCTTTGTTCCAGTTCTACAATGATTTGATGAAATATTATACTTCGCTACTGATATATGTGTGATTGAACATTATATGTATGTTCTGTATCTATTATTTGTTTTCATATAGAACTTTGTTGATGATAATTAAATGTATATCATGAATATAGTTAGAGATTTATACTAACCATGTCCTATCTTTTGCTATTTTCTTTTCCAGATATAAGGAATGCTTGCAGAAAACTCATTATCATTGATGTTTCAGAGGTTGATTGGTCAAAAGTAGCTATCCCATAAAAAATTTTTTTACCTATCTAACTTAGCTAACCCAACACTATGGTGACCCAACTACCAGGTCCTTCGAGGTTAGGAGAGCCCTCTCTCCTATAAACCTCTTCAGGAGAAGTTGGCTGATACTTCGGTACTTAGTGACAACTCCCCCCATTGGCGAGACTATAAAAAAGTATCATAAACATAAGCTAGCGCTAGAAGAAGGGAATGAGCTCATCCTCCCTTGAAAAATTTGATACCATGCCTCCTAAGGGTTCCCAAGGAAGTAACTTTAGGAACCAAGATTTATATAGGTTAGGTTCATTTTGACCTTTACGCTTCAAAATAATACTATGGTCGACCCCTAACCCTGGAGAGTTTGTAGAACTTGAACGTCCAATTCGAGGGAAGAAAATTTACAAGAAAAAACAACCTTTCAATCCTACATCTGGAGGGCTTGTAGCTCCTTAGAATACCCAGGTTATCCAACCTACCCTAGCAACCAATCTTACTATTAACCTCAACATCCCAATGTCTTCTTATTTCAATAATAAAGGGTGTCCAATGGGATAGATGCCCAACTCTATTAATGATCTCCCTCCACATCTAGAGAATATTTTCCCCAAGTACAAACATCTAGGCCACCAAACCACAAAGGAACACCTGTAGGCCTATAAAGATGCAATGAACCAACACCGCATCTAGCACAAAGATGTGGTAAGTAGGATCTTCCCACTGTCTCTCAGGGAGAGAAAGTTGAACTGGTATCTAAATTTTCCTACCAACTCCATCAATAGTTGGCAAGACATGGAGGCTGCCTTTTTTATCACATTTCGGGTCCATGTAGATCTGGCCTAGTCCCATTTCCAATTTATCTCCATTCGGAAGGAGCACAATGAACCCTTGGCAACCATTAATCATTGATTCCCAAGAGCCATAAAATGATGTATGGGACCCTTTATCCCATCTACCGAGGTAACTATTCAGATGTATCTCAACACCTTGGACTTGTTTGTTGCTACTCTTCTGTGGAGAACCACCACCACCAACAAAAGGGACACCTTAGCCAAGGTTTATAACCTTGACCTAAAATTGTCTTGGAACTTGAGCAAATATCCCTGTGATATTCGCTAGGGATTACATTATAATGCACTACCTAAGAGAACAACTTACTCAAGAGGATATAATCCTAATTAAGCACTAGGTGCCCCGACAATGAATCTGACACCCTGATATGTTTACCACACTTCCCACTAAAATCCTCTAGCCCCAGAGTATGTTCCATGGGTGTAGAAACAACCCCTAGTACCTCCACCTTCTGGAATACCTTTCTTCCAAGCATCTACATCTAGAGGGATACCCCTAGTGGTGGCAGGCACCCTTGTGCATGCCCAACCACCCCAGTCATTACATTATGACACCACCACCTAGTTGTCGGCAAAGGTTGAATCCTTGTGGAGATTGGTGTCCTCACTCACCATAGACATGGGATAGCTGAAGATGGGATGTCCCACATCCCATGGAACCAATCCCTCCTAGAGAGGGAACATCTTTTCGGGACTGTGGAGTTTGCATAACTCTGAGCCCCATAATCATTATAACAATGGTGGAAACAACAATGCTTAGCCCAATCAATAATGGAACAACACATTGAACAATGGGGGTGTTCCTCCTAGTCAACCTAACACCCAAGGGGATGCAAGACCTAGCCATTCCACACAACTTGCTGAATTTCACCCCCTAACATCATGGTGTTGGTTGCATGACACTAGTTTGCATTCTGTAGTAAATTGCACCACATTCAAAAAGATCATCTAGATCTCCCACTATGATATGCAATAAAATGTTGATTCTCCTCCTCTAGAATCCTCATGTGAACCCCACCATTCCTCTTTTATCTATGAAGCCATCTTTTTTAGAAGAGGCAAAGAGGATGGAGAAGATCCTGACTTACAAGGTTTCTTCGATGATGCCATCCCAAGCTTCGAGGCTAATGCTTTTACTAATCCCTCCACTCCCTAAAACACCAAGAGTTAGTCAAGCAAGGGTCCTCTAACAATGTCAATTCCCCCAAAAGTTGTGAACCTCCTACCGGACCCTCTCGCTAATGTTAACCTGCCTCCTCCAAAAGAAACCACGGCTAATTACTCTCAATATTTCACTAGAAAATGTCTATCGGCTCTTAAAGGGAAGTTTGATATCACAAAGTTAATGGAGAATACTACCACCACCATGACCCTAAGGGAACTATTGTGTAGTTATTCCAAGTAGAGTAAGTCCCTCTTGTAGTATCTAGGGAACCCAGAATCGCACAACCATCCACCCAAATTTCTTGCATTCAATGATGCCAATGCGACCGTATTCTTGGGGAGTGCAAAGGACCCACCTTTTTTCTCTATCTTAAAATCCATGGTAAAAACTTATACAATTGCCTAGTGGACCTCAAAGCTTTTGGTAATTTCATGCCCCTATCCATTTGCAAGAAATTTGGATTGACCTTTACACATTCTAAGGGCACGATTGTCCAACTAGACAAAACCAATGATAATATGGTGGGTGAATTTAAAAATGTCCAAGTTTAGTTGCTATAAGATCCCCACATATCTAGCATCATTGACATCCAAGTGGTCGACATCCCTAAGACCTACGGGATGCTCCTAAGTTAGAATTGGTCCAAATCTTTAAACGAATATATCCCAGCTGAATTTTCCCATTTATGGCTCCCTTGGATGGGAGAGGCTAACCAAATTAAGGTGGAAAGAGAACTCAAGATGAAACAAGCCCTCACCGATTATAGTCAAATGAGAGAATTCATGTTCACTGAGTTAGAACCTGAGTTTTATAGAGCCAAAGAGATCTTGACCCTATATTTTCTCCTGGGTGGATTGATACCGAACGAGGATCCCATCATCACCTAGAGGATCCATGATCTCATGATAAAGCTAAAGCAAGATGTGAGATCTCAAGGTGAGAATGCAATTTTAACTTCCCTATTATCTAGCACTTGGTGTCAAGTTCACTGTTAGGGCCACTTAGAGATAGAATGTGTGAGACCCACCTCAGACAGTCCTTGTTTCACTGCTCATTTTGTTATTCTTTTAGTGATTATGTACTTAGACATGCTTTGGCTATCAGAGAGAATTTTCATACTTTTGAGGATCGGTGGAATCCTGTGTTATATATTCAGCACCTGATTTTGTAATCAGGGTACTTTTGAGATATTATGTTCTGATTTGGTTTCAACTTATGTTGATGTTTATATGGATCTAAATGCATGAGTGTAATATGATGAAATGGTTTAGGGAACCAATGCTAGGATATTTCAGTTCTAAATACAATGTGGTTTATATGCTCACCTATATTATTGACGTTATGTTCTGTTTCATATCTTGTGTTTTGGATCTACTGATGTGTGCATTGAGTGTGCAGGAAGAGTTGACCATAGAACTAAATCGAGGACCCAGTTCTAGAACCTATGTATATACCTGTGCTTACCAAGGTCCTGTCTATATGAAGAGATATGGACCTCGTTGTTATGTGTTTATTTTGTAAACGTGGTTTGCATGTTTGTTATTAGATTAGTAAATGTTCATGTTACCAAGTCATGTCTAATGTTTTAATTTAATGTGCCAAATTTGGCAAAGTGTTGTAATTTATTATGGACATGGCTAGTAAAGGGAAACCAAGGTAAGTCAAGGGTTAACTAAGGTCATCTTTGAGTAGTACCCATGTTTACCCCAGGGTTAGAAGTTTCTAGAGTTTCTTTGACTTAGAATTTCGTAGGTTAACTTCAGGGTAAGTTTCAGAGGGTCTTTTGGACTCCTAGAGGGTAACCGGGGTCAGTTTTAGTCACCCAAATTGGTACCCTATGGGTTAGGGGTCATTTTCGGTCATTAATGAGCCTCTAAACTCATTTATTACCCCCTTAAAGTGTCATTTTCATCTTTGAGCGAATTTGATAGAGGAGTGTGACTTTGGTTAACCTCACTCTCTCTTCTACCCATGTTTCATTTGACTTTACCCTTGGAGGGTTAGGAAGTGGCTTTGTTAAGGATTGGTTAGAGTTACTTTACCTTTGGGTTAAACCTTTCTCATGTTAGAGGTTTTCCTATTTAGGGGAGATTTTAGGATGAGTTGAGTGTTCACCCACTCTCTACCCTTAGAGACAGAATCTAGTTTGAAGGAGCCTTTGGAGAAGGAAGCTTAGGAAGGATAGCTCAACATCATCCCTCTTTTCACCATAGCTTGGATCAAGGTTGGATCTCTTTGAATGTTTTGTTTATGTTTGTGTGTTCTTGAGCTCAAGGACTCCATTAATGGAGTTTATGGTTTTTTTTGAAGCTTTTTATTTTGTTGAAAATTTTCTTTTTTGTTTCCTCAATGTGTTTACTATGTGTTGATTTTTGAATGGGTCTTCAAGGTACACTCACCCTTGGGAGGGAAGAGTAGCCTTGGAGGGGTAGTGGAAATGACTCCTGTTAAGTGCAGAGTCTCCCATGTGTGGAGGGATAAACTTGGGGTAACACGATACCCATGAAGCCAAGATGGGCCTGAGGGCATTTGGGAGGTATATGGAGGTTATTCAGGATAGCATCTTGTGAAGATGATCCTTGGAAAGTCCATGTGAGGCTTGTGTATATTATTTGTGATCTTGGCTTTCTCCTTCAGTGAGGTCTACCACTACCCCCATTTTCTAGAATATCTCTTGGAGATGCTTCTTCTTGTCCATCCTAGTATTGGGAAGTTTTCTTGTGTTTGAGTCTCCTTTCGTTTACTGCTTGTTGGATATACCTGGTTGTGACCTGTTCCAGATTGGATCCCCAAGCTCGGGGGTGGCCTTGTAAAGGCCTAGGTTGGGAGGTGAGCCTCCATGGTCAACCTCATTCTACCTTGTTTTCAGGTACCTGATGGATATCGGAGATGCTTGATACCCCTTGATGGAAGATGAGAACCACTGTTACATTATAGCTTGTAACCTTTAATTTGGATATTTCATGATTACACAGTTGTACTGGTATCCCTTGGATGTTTGTAATCTTTAAATTATTGTAATATTTTATCCCTTTCTGTAAATAGAGATCCATTGAAGTATATATATATATGTTGGATGAAAATGCATGTAAAACGTGATCTCTCCTAAGTAAGAAATCCTATGGATTAGGAATTATTTTGTGAAGGATTGTTTATATGTAATTTAATTTTAGTTTTAAATAATTGCACAAATTTTATGATCTTAGAAATAAAACGTATTTCATTCTTTGAAATTCTTAGTTAATTCTGGATTAAAAAAAAAAAAAATGAAAAAAAAAAAAAATTCAAAATTCAAAGTTGGAAGTTGAATTTTTCCTTCCACCAGATTGTGGAGGCTAAATTATAGAAGACAATGATTGAATAAAAATTGAAAAAAAACACCCCCTCATAGCCGCTGTTTTGCATAATACAGTCGGTATTCACACCAGTATTTTTTATTAATATTTTAATATATTTTAACTTGTTTATTTCCTATTCGTTGATGTCAAAAGCTAGCATACTAATCTAAATGTCTTTTTTTATAAATATAAATTAAAAAAAAAAGAAGTGGTTTTAAACTGCGTTTTACCGCCGCGGGCAGAATTGAAATTTTTATAAAATAAAATTTAAGTTTGGCTGGGGTGGGAGGGCCGAAGCCCTACCCGACCCGCAGCCTACCCGTTATCGGGTGACGCGGCAGGGAGGGCCGAGCCCTTCCCCGCGCTTCCTCTCTGTGTAAAGAGAGGGGCGGGGAGGGCCGACCACCCCCACGCCGGCCGCCCCACTTTCCTTCGCCCCCCCCTTTTTTGTGTTCGGTGGGTGGTGCCGTCGCCGAGCGGCCACCACCGCCCCATCTCTTCACCTTCCGCCGCTCGCTGCTTTTCGCGCCGCCCTCTTCTTTCGGCCGCCGCCCTGTTTAGGGTTTTAAAATATTCTTTTAATAAAAAAATGGAAAGTTCTTTATTAGTTTATTAGTTTCATTTTCTTTTTTTTCTTTTGTTATATATATATGTTATTACGGTGTTTTTTTTTGTTAAGTTGTTTGAAGTTTACATATACTGTTTTGTTTTAAATATAGA
>MU226486.1:1358378-1380359 GCA_018584345.1 Thuja plicata
TATATATATATTAGATATATAAATTTTATAGTCAGGTTAATTTTAGGTTTCTATATAAGTTTTCTTTCAATTATTTGTTGACTTAATTTTTAAATAGCATTAAACTTATTTTAATATTATGGTATCTAAAATGTTAGATTTGAATTTTGTTTAGATTTTTTAGATTAGAAGTTAGATTTATTTTAGATTCTTATGTAAGAATTTAATTATACCTTGTCTTAATTATTAAAGGATTAAATTTGTATTCTAGATCTAACTTTTTAAGAAGTTGTTCTATTATTTGGATGATCAATATAGAAATGTTAAAGATATATGTATATATAGTTAGAGTATAGGTATTAAATTATGGAATAAATTAGACTTTTGTAATTATTGTAATTAAATTATTTATTTATTTACTTTTGTTATATATTTATTTAGTAGAGATAAAATTTAATTAAATTTACTCTTCATATTAAATACCGCTCTTATAGATAGGAGCAGATCAGTTAATTATTGTTAATTCTTTTTAGACGAATATTTAAAGTTGATTTTAGCATAGTCTTCGAAATGTTATTATAATGATGCTCTTTTAGGGGTTTTTTAATTCAATCGTTTTAATTAAAAGGTTAATATGCTCAAGTATAGGAATTAAAGTTATTTCGTATAAACTTGTAGCCTAATCATTTCTTGTTTATTTCTAGCCTTTTTCGCCACCCTTGATTGTCGACGTACGCAGTTGACTATCGGTCAACCCTGGGTCAAACCTTGTCCGTTAGCCCCGAGATCGGAACCCAGTGCTCCTCGCGGCTTCAGGAACCTTAGATTTCAGTTTCTCGCCTCTCGGAGACAGTTGACCTTTTGGTCAACATGGGTTGACTTTTTGGTCAACTATCTTATTTTGCGTACCCTAGACTTCCTCAGTGCTTAGTAGGCCCTAGTAACCCTCCTTGCGTATTTCAAGGGATGTTTGACTTTTGGTCAACCCTAGTTGACTTTTAGTCAAACTATCTCAATTTGCGTGCAGATCCAGTTGGGAACTTTATTCATCCCTTAGGATAGTTGTGTAGCTAGTCCCCTTCTTGAGATGTTTCTGGTTATCGTTTACCCTTGCACCGTTTGGCGTACACTTGTTACTCTTGAGTTGTTCTCGTGTTCCATTTTTTATGCATTATTTAAAAATTTTTGTTCGTGTGTTTTTGCCCAACTTTTGGGCATGACAGAATGTGTCCAATAATGATCATATTTGACAGACCATCTTTTGAGGAACCCTCAGCAGGGACTCCTTTGAGAGGTATTGCAGTCCACGTGTCTCCCCAATCAGGTAATGCACCCAAACCTGCTCCCCATGTCAAACCAGTCACAACTTCAACCCTAAATTTTAAACCCGCTAATACCAACAACTTTTGGACCCTAAATTTTGGTAGATCCAGATCCAAACAAGGTTGAGGAGCTGGGGTTGAACTAATCAAACCTCACAGAAAGTCATTCCTTGCGTCATATCATCTATAGTTTGACTCCACCAATAACGTCACTGAGTACAAGGCCTTAGAGCTTGGAATCCTATTTCCACTTCAGAATGGATTTAGGTGCCTCCAAGAAATGGGTACTTGGAACATATAGTCATAAAAATCTAGAGCCAATATACATGCCATGATAAATGATTGGAAACCTATCACTATTGGGCATGGAGATAGAGGACTTCAATGCCTTCAGTATTGAATTAATTCCCTAGAAATGAAATTTCATTTCGGACACCCTCACTGTGTCAGCTAGTACTCTAGAGCCCATGACAGGCTCCCAGCTTTAGAAATTTTCACTCAAAATGGTCCCCACACCCTCCATACCTGATAATGTAACCCACCTTCAGGTCTTGGAGGATGAAAAACATATTCTCACCTTTACCAAAAATGTGGGTGTTTTTGAAGACCAAATTCTAGAGGAAGAAGAGAATTTTGATACAAGGCAAAGAGAAATTAAGGATAGAATCCTCAATCTTCCCACCAAAACTATCCCAAAGGGGATGATTACCCTCGAACATATCTTTAACTTTGACCCGCAAGCCAAAGATAGAATGTCCCAAACCCTTGAAGGGGGAAATATGAAAAGGTGATCATTGGGACAGGCGTTGAAGAGAAGTTCATCTATATTGGTACCTCTTTCTCCCCAAATGAAAAAGAGAAGATTCTCATGTTCGTCAGAGAATATGTTGATCTAATTGCATAGGGTATAAATATCTTGAGACTTACAATACTTCTATCATGACACACACCATACCCCTCAAACCAAACGCCAAATATTTCTGATAGAAACAAAGACTAGTTAATCCCCTAATTGAGCCCCTCATTCACCAAGAGGTTCAGAAGTTATCAGCTGCTTGGATAATTTTTCCACTTTGACATACCACTTAGGTGGCCAATTCAGTCCAAGTCTACAAAAAGAATGGGGAAATTTGACTGTGTCTAGACTTCCTAAATTTGAATAAATCCTTGAAGAAAGATAACCGTATTCTCCCCTCGTTAGATGAGGTATTACATATCGTCAATGGTTCCCAGATGATGTCCTTCTTTGATGGATATTATGGGTATAACTAGGTCATGGTCAAATTTGAAGATAGAACTAAAACAACATTCACCAACGAGTGGGGAATGTTTGCCTATAGAAGAATGCCCTTCGGGTTAATTAACACTGAGGTTATGTTCTAGAAGGACATGGACATTTCCTTTGAAGGATTGGTCAATAAATAAATAATCATCTACATGGATGATTTGATTTTTTTCTCCTGAGAAAGGCGTGATCAACCATCCCACCTTGCTAATCTTTGCAAGCAGTGTGGCTAGTTCGGTATATCTCTCAATGCAAAGAAATGCATATTTGGGGTAACCAAAGGAAAATTGTTAGGACATATTTTCTTGGAAAATTGTATATCGTCTGACCCTGTTAGAGTTGAGGCACTTCTAAAGTTGAAAATGTCAAGTAGTAAGAAGGAAATGCAGTCTTTCTTTGGGAAGATCAACTTTTTCAAACATTTCATCATTGGTTTCACCAAGGTTGTAAAGCCTCTAAATGATATGATGAAAAAGGATACCAAAATTGAGTGGATACTGAAGGAAAAATATAATTTTTTTCTAGATCAGGAAAGCCATCATGGAGGCGCAAGTTTTTGTCAGCCTGAACTATTCCCTCCCATTTCAAATATATTCTTTTTCCTCCACCCACTCCACTGTAGCTATGCTAACCTAAAAGGTCAAAGGGGAAGAATGAACCATCACTTTTATGATCTCCCCCCTTTAAAAATGGAGAGGTGCAATATTCACCTCTAGAAAAACAAGTGTTCACCAGTGTTTGGGCCGTCAATAATTTTTGGCACTACATCCTCCATAGAAAAGTGCATGCCATCCTCCCTGACCAAGTCGCTAAGTCTTTATTACTTTAGAGTGAGTTAGGTGAGTGCCAAGGAAAATGGATGGCCATCCTCCAAGAGAATGATCTCAAAATGAAACGTATGAAACTTGTCTGGCGACAAGGACTATGCAAGGCTATGGTTAAGGCCATCCCATATATTAAAATTCACACATACCGTGCAATCCATTACTCAAGACTTGTGGTATGTAGATTTGGTGTACCTAATATTGAATAACCAGTGCCCCAAGGGGATTATTCCAAGTAAAATTTGGGGTCTCTAGCTAAAGAGCGCACATTTTATTATTAATAACACAACTCATTTTTGAAGGAATCATGAAGGTTTATACCTACGGTGTCTTGACCAGAACATTCCACAAAAATGATAGAATAATTTCATGTTGCTTTTGGAACAAGACATGGGTTAGCAGATGCTACAGCCCATCAGATCCTCTAGGCCAGGTACTATTGGCTCCACATTTTAAAGGATTTCTAGGTGCATGTGAGGAATTTCCACACTTTTCAAACAATCACTTCATGAGAGCACAATTTAGAAATGCCTCTCCAACCCATTTTCAAGGCAAGACATTTTTCCCAATGGGCGTTCAATTTTATTAGGGAAATAAACCCTAACTCATTCACAAACCACTAGTACATTTTAACTACCACTGATTATTGCACCAGGTGGACTAAAAATACACCATGCAAGAACAACACAACAAATGTGGTAAATCACTTCATTGAAGAAAACATTGCTACAAGGTTCGGAATTCCTTTTTCCCTCATATGCAACAATGGCCAAGCATTTTCCTTTGCTTATTTGTTGGAATGGGCTTGATGATAGGAATACCACCCTCAATTATTTTAGTAATTACTATCCTCAGAGTAATGAGGTAGTAGAATCCACTAACAAGAACCTTTTAGAGGTAATCAAATACCTACTCGAGAAGAACCCTCGAGACTAAAACCAGAAGCTAAGGTTGGCCATGTGGGAAGACCTCATCCAAATTAAGGATGCTCTAGGAACTTCCCCATTTCATTTAGTCTATGGCCTAAACCCATTATACCTAGTAAACCTACAGATTTGGGTCCTACAGTTCATGTAGGATTTTAACGACTGGGATAACATTGTCAAAGTACACCTCCTCAAACAAGTACAACTAGAAGAGAAGAGGGAGCGTGCGTTGGAACATTTCAAAAACCACTAAGTTATGGTCAAATGTTAGTTTGAAAAAAGAGCCCAACACAAGGATTTTCAAAATTTGGACCTAGTCATGTTGTGGGATAAGGCCCGGGAGAAGAAATGCAAGAACACTAAGTTCTAGAGGATCTGGCTCAGGCCATATGAAATATCTAAAATTTGTAGAGCCAAGACATAATGGCTAAGTTCTCTAATAGGAGAAGCTATCCCACTACCTGTCAATGGACAGTTAATTAAGCATTATTTTGATTAAGGTAGAAGAATGTACTCTCCAGGTGAGAGATGTATCATGTGTACATACCACTTGTAAATATCCTTTGGGTGTTCCAATCTGACACTCCCTCCCTTATAAATGGTTTTGGGGCCTTGCCCCTATTTTTTCAGCATGTTTTGTTTCATCTTGTTCATCCTTTTCTTTTTGGTATTCTTTCTCTTTCGGGTCCCGACATTTTTTTTCCCATCTTCTGTTAGGCTGGTATGCTACACGTAATGAACGCGCAAGTTGGGATATTCTCCTTGTGCATTTTAATGGTCTAGAACTAGGTGTTGAATGAAGGTTGTTCCTATCCTCATTTGTGAAATTGTTTCCACAAGGCTTAGGGTACTAGATAATATTTGCTGGAACCAGGTATTGATGTTCCTCCTTAGAAGCATAAAGGTTGGTTGATATTTTGAAAAGGGTAATAACTTAAATATAAAGGACAAAGGTCTAGAAGGGGATAGATCATTCACACTCTCTGCGAGAGGCACCTAAGAAAAAATAAAATAATTTAAAAGTATCTTCTAGGCCAGATCTTTCCTCCCCACTTAGTAATCAAAATGATGATGAGGTAAAAGAAGTACCACCACGATAACAAGATAAGCTTGAGGACCCCAGTGAAAGTAGTATAGCCTCTCCCATCTACAAAAAAAAGAGGAGCTAAGGAAATGGAAGATCTAGATCCTGGAGGATGAAAAGGCACTCATTAGGGACCAACTCTACTATGCTAGTGTAGTTTATCTATATTTCTCCAGCTATATTCTACCTCCACCCTCTTATTTAAAGGCCTACAATACATAACTTTGGGAAATGTCAACATTTGGATTACAACAAGTTTCTCGGCTACCCAAAGTCATGTCATGACATCATGTCTCAAATGATGGTAAGATATTCATTGTTTTAACCAGAGTTCTAGGAGTTCTCAAATGCACGAGGCATTTGTCCTAGTGAGTCACCATTTTTGTGCTCTACATACTCATCCCTACATTTTGTGTGCAAAATGTCAGGTCACCATTTTTTTTCCTCTATTTCCTTTTTTCACTTTTGGCTTGGTTTCCTTTTTGTTTAGGCCTTTTCCCTTGTTTGGTATTAGTATTTCTTTGTTGTCCTTTTTTTCTTATGGGACCTAGTTCCCAATGTGTCATTCCCAAGTGATGGTTTTGGATCTCTGAGACTTGGCGATCATTCCTCTTCTCTTGAAGGTGAATGATCGTTAGATGTTTCGTAGTCTAGAATTTGGTTGCATGTGTGCTTCTTGAAGTAAATTTTGGTAACTAGTGCACTCTTCTAGGAATTATTTAAGGCCTTTTACCTTGTCACTTTTACATTAACTAGAAACTAATTACCTTTTGGTGAATTATATTGAGATCAAGGAAATTTTTTTCTGAGCTAAGACGTCTGAGCTAGAAGGTGTAGAGGTGTGGTCAATGATTTTGGTGTAGCATTTAAGTGATAGAGTGAGGTCATTTGCATTACCCCTTTTCAACATTTTGAGTTCCAAGTAGGCTCTTAGTTTCCTTTTCTTTTTTTTTCATTTGGCTTGGTTTTCTTTCTCTGTGTGTTGTGCCTTTTTATTTGTTTTTGTTTTGTTGGTTTTTGTTTCATTGTGTGCCTAGTTTACTTTTTGCTTCTGTCAGTTTGTTTTCATCTCTTTTTTTGTTTTCCTTTTGGTGTTTTTCTCATGTTTTCTATGTTATTTCTTTCCTTCATCATTCAGGTCATTTTTTCTATTTGGCACGATGCCATCCTCAAACCTGGTGCATCTCTTTTCCTTTTCTGGTCATCCGACTTGAAGGCGATATTCCCACCCTCCAGGTTGTAAATTTTTTATAGATAGTGTATTGTCTTAAAATGGAAGCACTTCCATGATAAGAACATTTATCCCTCCTTAGGGGATTTTTTTTACCACCATCATATTTTCCCCTCCTTTCTTCATCATCTCCTTCTTTTGTGCCTGTTTAGGACCCTGATTGGGCCTCTCCGGGCACCTTCTATCCCACCTGGCACATTTTCAAGGGGTTCTGACCCCCTAGGTCAATGTTGACCTCAACCTTGACCTTGGTTAGGGTCAAACTATACCTTTACCTAGGTCAGGGTTGACCTCAACCTTGACCTAAGTCCCCCTTCCAAATCTGGAAACTTGTCAGCTTCTAGAGGTCATCAAAAATTCATTTTTCCCGCTTCTGGGTTGGCTATTTTGGGTGTCAAAGTGACAAATCCTAAATTGTATTTAATATAGGTCCTCTTCTAGGGGCATGGGTCTAATTTTAATTTAATTCTCCTATGTTGGCCTACTTAGAATATTGTGCCCTAATTTCATATAAAAGGAATCCTTTCTGTCTCATTTTCTCTAAGTCTTCTCAGTGCAAAAAGCCCTAACCAAGATTTTGTCAAGAAGCAAACGGTTCAAGAATCCATTGTTCTACATGTTTCAAATATTTCAAGGTGTTCAAGTCTTCCTACCAAGCATTCAATTTCTCCATTGAAGATCAGGGATTCAAGATTTCAATCCTTTGAAGGTATTTGGTTCAAGCATTCAAGATTTATCATTCAAGCCCTAGATCTAGCCATCATGATGGTGTGATCTTCCTTGAAGATCCTATTAGGGTTTCTTCTCACAGGCTCTCTAAAGATGCTTGAATACTTGGATAAGTGTATGAATCCCAATGCCTTTTGATATTCTAACTCAAGTAAGAGAAAAGCACTAATTGATGAGGTATTTTGATAACATTGGGGATACCTATTATCACCTCCTTCTTTTTTGAGATCCACTGACTCTGGCAGGTTTTACCTATGACTGATTACTGACTTGACAGTAACTTTAGAGTGGATTTAAATTATGTGTTGAATCCTTTGTTTTTAGATGGACATGTATATAAAAATGTAGATAACTATGACAAATCTAAGAAAGAGCTTGACAATCCAAATCAATATCTTAGTGATAGCAGACAACAACATAACAAGGAATTTCATCTTTCTTTCCTTTTATAATTCTTATGAATTTAGGAGGAATAACCTATTTGATTTACTCTTTAAGAAATCAACAAACTTCAATTGTAACGACTAGGAATACAATTGATTCAATAGAAAATACTCTGAAAATGATTGGTTTGAATAGTATTTGAATATTTGGATGATGATAGATTACCAAAACAAATTCTAGACCAGTGCCTATCCTTGGACTTATAGAGTTAATGAATGAAGATCCACAGAAAAATAGAACAAAATACTGTAAGCTACCTTACAACCTACATGAAACTCGGATAAAATACCTTACAAACTATCCTGTCACCTCTAAAATATTGTATCAAATCCTCAAATATTGTTATGCTCCCTGAAACTACTAACAAAACTTAGTTCTTTCCTTGAAAGAAACTTGCAAGCAATTAGATAATTACCTTATAACCAATATGCTTAAAGATGCCTTACAAATTTAAACATAAAAGAGAATACAAGAAAAGTAAAGAGACAAGAATAAGATAGAGTAAAGGTGCGCTGTATTTTATTCATATGTTTTTTCTTCAAGACATGAAAAGCTTAAAAAGATTGAAGACACAGACACAAATCTAGAAAGTCTGATTTTCAATATATTTTATCCTCTTTAGCTATTACAATTTTGGTCTATTTATAGGTCCTTAACCATCTTGGAATCCTTAATGTTAGGATGCAACAAGCTTCAGATGGTTTTAGGAAACTAACCCTAAAAGTATAGAAAAGACAAAAATAGAGAATGTAGAAGCAGTGGAGAGACAAAAACAGGGGATGAAATCTGATACTCTTTGTCTTTTTCTAGAATCGGGCGCCTTTGTCTAACACTATTCAGGATAGCTTCGGATATTTATATAAAGATTAAGTGACCGCCATTATAGGATAACTTACACTTATCTTTAGTAATAACTAACCTCCATGTACTCAATGGTCATGCACCATGTGTTCCCCTTCATTATTCCTCCAGAATTTCCTCCTCCACCATAGGCTTCTTTTTCTTGGGCTTAGTCATCAGGTCCCATGCTGTCACTTCATCCTCTGCTGGCCAATTAAAGCTCTATGTACTTTGTACCTGCACCTTTTGTCTTTCCCATCTGACATCTATGATACTTTTTACATCCATTAAGAACTTGTTTATGTCAGTTTCTACTTTCAAGTCTTCAACTAAAGTCTTATTAAAACTCTCCTAATATAGATCTGATCCTAAAATAAAAGCCTCACTGTTGGGCATTTTGCTATCAAATTCACCTCTCTAGGCTTCTAAAGCTTTAACTTGATCATCTTCTCCTTTTAGAAGAGGATAAAACTTATTAAAATCTGGGGAAAATAGGCTCAACTTAGTCTCTACCTGATTCAATTTACCTTTGAAGAATGATAAGGCTATGTTAACCTTCTTGATTTCATCCTCAACCTCAATTACAACCTCAGGTAAATCTGATCTTAGGGGCTACAGAGAAGCAAGTTTTTCAAACAATTGAACCCTAGGAGACCAATTAAAAAAATAGGGGTTCAGTATAGAAATATACCTTGTTACTTCTAAATGTAAGGTTGGAAGTTTATTATAAGTATTTAAGATGACATTTGTTTTATCTTTGAGTATGTCAATCCTATGCTACAAAATGCATTTAAATGCATTTAGGGCTATCTCATTTTTCTCTTTGCCCACATCTTCCTTCTCAACTACTTCCTCTGATTCTACTTTCTCCTTTATTTGCAAAGGTTGTTCTGAAGGTACATAAACTACCTCAGGTTTCTTCTATAGCTGCTTTGACATCTCAGCAATAACCATGTTCTGTTGGTGTATCTTTATATGGCACAATTCCCTATCTTTGGCTAGGGCACTGGTTTCCTCAATCAAAATGCTACACTTCACAGACAATTGATTTGTTTTGTCTTCATTCAAGTGAGCCCAATGAATCATGATCTGAGAAATTTCTAGATCTCTAGTGTTCTGCACAGTCTAAACCATTTGGTTTTCGACCATGTTCTCCTAAATATTCACTAATTGAGGCTTTTGGTCTTTAGGACATAGGTTCCACATGGTGAAAGCTTGTGATTTTGGACTATATCCAAATCCCTTTATCATGTCACCTATTTTAACCTCACTTGCCAATTTTAGGCCTGGTTGCTTCCTGATTTGATCAATAATGAATGTTGAGGCTAAGTCCTAGCCCTTAGCAAGCAAAATGCCACTGTTCAAAACCATTTTTCTTGCCTCTTCTGGAGAGACATCCTCACTGTTAGGATCATAGGATTGTAGAGCTAACAAAGCCTCATTTGTGACTATTTCTTCTCCATCTTTCTTTAACTATGCCCTTATCTACTCTTTCTTGTGCCACCTCAAAAAATCTTTGAATTCATCAATCTTGACAAAATTGTCATCACTCAGAAATTGCTGCTGATGCAATAACCTATCATCAATACATGCCTTAAGAGGCAACTCTACATTTTCTTCCTCATCCTGTTGTTGCCTTTTCCCCTGTCTGATTATCTTCATTAGATTATGATCATATAATTTATTTCCAAGAATGAGGGCACTTATTCTATCTCCTTTGTTCTCTTGCCTAACAGAAGAAGTCTGACCATGGTCAAATTTTTTCCTCTTAGTAGAAGGCTCTTCTACATCATCTAGTTGAGAAACCTCAGTTAGGTCAATGATGTGGCCCTCTTCTCCTTGTTCCTGTGTTGCCTCTGCAACATTTTGTTGAGGCTGATCAAAATGAGGTGGGTGGGCATAATCACTATCACTATTACTCTCATATTCAAATTTTGAATATTCAGGCTCCTTTGCTCCTTTTTTATCCAAAACATTATCCAATTGTTCATAGAGTACATAAAAATTATCAATCATAGCCTTAATCTTGTCAAAATATGGTAAGTCAGGGTAAAACCCTCCAAAAGACAATCCATTTCTCTTTATTTCTTTTCCTAGATTCATCAATTCCTAAATCCTCTCCCTTCTTGTTCTTATCTCATCCTCATCAAGAATATTTCTTGTGACATCCTCTTTTACACAAAAACCATGCACATTTGTATTGGGGATGGTAGGACTCAAAAGTTTCCTAACTCCTGCCATGGATCCCTTAGGGTCAATATATCTATATGACGATGTCCTCATCTTGCAGCTCTCCAACCATGCACTTAATTAATCAATGGCACCCTTTCCAATAGTAAAATTAAAGATCTTAAACTGTCTTGGGGTTAAGGTCCCCTTCCTATGTGATGCAAAATGTTCATTGTCAGTCAACAATAGTTGCCAGATAATCTCCATGGAAGCAACTCTGGATGGCACATGATAGGGTAGGACATGAGGTGGATGTGTGCATCCATAAACCCTAATCATGGTAAAGTTTTCTTGTAAGAAGAAATCTCCCTAGTTATGATCACCTTCCCACTTGTGCACATACTCACAAGGCCTCAACAAATGCAGCACTTTCACTGGGAGTCTGGTTTTGTTGATACCCATGCTCTGCATTAATGGATATACAATCCAATTTTCAAATCCACAAAAGTCACAGTCCTTAGATGTATAATTCCATATCCTAACCCAAAACTAAATAGGATTAGGCCGGTCTTGGAAAATCCTATGAGTATTCAAGTTATTCACATCCATAATCCCGTAGTTAAAATACAATAACAAATGCATCAGGATGGAATAGTGGAAGAACCTAGGCTCTTTCTCCTTAGGGTCCTTCATCTTCTTCTATACAACTATAAATCCCTCATGCATTTCATCCATAATGTACTGTATATAATCATAATTGGTGCTAGAATGCACATCTTGCAAGTCTAGCACCATCATTAGAATCCCAACATTTAGCTTCTTTGCGCCTCCATCTAACCCTAACACTCTACACAAGGCATAGGCAATAAACTTGATATAAAAATTCAAGTCTTTAAAAAATTAGGGTGCAGTACCAGGTATAGGAGTAAGATGATTCCTAACCTGCTTAATGCTTAAGCATATGCTTCTGTAATAGGGTTCTAGCAGCACCAGGTTGTAACCTATACCTTTCCTCTTGCCTAGTAAGATTTACCTTGGTAGACATGGTACCGTATAAGCCAAAGGCTTGCATAAATGAATTTCCATTCAAAATTAATAAGGCAGTGCCATCATTTTTCTTAACTATTTTAGAAAGAGCATCTTAGTGGCTGGAAAGACCTAGAAACATGTCTACATATATATAGACATCAGGGACAATTAACCTAGCAAGGCCACTAGTCCAAGGGTTTGATATTGGGATAGCCTTATTAGAATTATTATAGAAGTAATTGTAAAGAGAAAAACCTGTTGACCCTGGAGTGCGAGCATCTCTGATCTCATAGTAATTATCCGCCAACAAATTTGCATTGGCCCTCTTGTTGTGTGTAGACCCCAACAACAACTTTAAGAACTAATCAGAGTAATTCCTCTTCCCTTTTGCATCATCATCTACTTCATCACTCCTTCCACTGGTTGAAGCCACACTGATAGCCTTACTCATCTTGTTCTGTATCAATCTTTCTTTTACTGATATTGAAACAAATCTCCTCCCAGAACTAACTGCTCTTCTCTATTCACTGTTTAACAATTCAGGAAGCTTGATAACTAGAGAATTACTCTGCAACTAATTATTTTCTACTTTATGAAAACAAAAGACCTAGTACTTCCTCGCTTTGCAACTCTGAATGTATGATAAGTTGAAAATGAATTTTTGATCAACTCTTTATTGTAATTCTCCTAAGTACATAGCTCATCATTGGAAAAACAATCAATTATGCTTTCAAGTTAACATGCTGTGAAATTAATTGTAATCCTAGCTATAGTTCATGAGTGTGATAGGAAATAAAAATCATATATGTGCATCTTCAGAAAAACCCTTATAAAATTTTAACAGGGTGACATGTCTTCATATGATTTGTTCTCCGTCAAACATCTCAGCTACCCTTTTTCATATAGTAATTAATCCTTTGGATTCTCATTGGATACTAAATTTTCCATATTGTCATGTCAGCAACTACCGCCTTCCATGATTTTTCATATTCATTGACCACATGACTGTGCAATATCTCCTTGTCATTGATCCAACTTCTTAACCCTCAATTCTTCTAGAGATCTAGCGACTGTGTTGTTTTCCTTACTTGGCTAACCATAGTTATCTTCTGGCGATCACGCGACTGAAATTTATCTTTACATTTAACTATTCTCTAAGTCATTGAATGTTTAATTCTCTTTAAGAGACCCCGTGACTACCCTTGGTGGCCCAATCACTGATTAAAAATGCTAGTTGACATTTCTTTTAGATACTACTCGATAAAATTTAACTTTTGATTTCAATTCAGAGACTACGCAACAAAGGTTATCTCATTATCGCAAGCCCTTTTTACTTTTATGCTCTCTTAATCAGAGACTTAGTGACTACCCTTGATCTCATTACACTTAACATATGATGGCTGCCCTAAGTTTCTGAGTATATTTTAAAAGTTTTAAATCATTTGGAGACTACGCGACAATACATAACTTTATACCCTTTAATCTCTTAGTCGCCAGATGATCTTTCCTTTTGGTAGACCACACAAATAACCTTCATTCTTCTCATTATGGACACTTGTCTCTTCTAACTATTTGTCTCTAAATCACTGGTTAAACACTGACCTAGCATCTTAATCCAACGGCAACCCGACTGCCATATATTCTAAACACTTTGTGGTTTGTCACGAAGTCTCGACATCTTTTACATAACCATCATTTTACTTATAGACTATCCAAAAAAATCCTTTAACATGTCACTTAATTATGTTTCCATATGGAGACCCCATGACTAAAGCAATCGCTAAGTCTCATAACAAATCACTAACTGCTGGATTCTTTGCGCGACACCACGACTTAACTGTTTGTTTAGATGTTGACTGCTGACGTGTTTCTGCATTTGGAGACTTCACGACTGAAAGGTTTCGCCAAGTCTCATAAAAAATAAGGCATATTTTGTTTCTTCAAGAGACATCCTAACAACAGTTAATCGCCAAGTCTCATAATGTAATGGAATATACTCACAGGATCAAGCGACTAGGCGATTACTGAAAAAGGCACATGACTTAAGTTTTTCAAAAAGGTAATGCAAAAATAGAAGCCTTATTGACATTTTTAGGACCTTTTTTCATTTTGACTTAGAAAAGAGCTTAGGGTTTTGGGGTTTTGTATTATTTATGTGGATTTTGACCCAAAAACCCAAAAATTTCACAGGGATACCACGAGAATGAGACACTTTCTGATTAAGGAAAGAAATTGGCATGAAGGCAATCAAAGATTTTTAGGGCAAACCAACAAAACCTGGAATAAAACCAATAATGGATCTACCTGATTATTGACTAAACATAGTTTATGGAAAAGAACCACAAAATCTCTGGTTGCAGACCTTACAAAAAATGGAGAGGACACCAACTAACCTACAATAGAAGGGAAACTATTCATAGTATTTACATACACACAGGGAAAGTATTCACAATATAATACATACTTACTTTGTGCATTACTTTGATTCTCAGTTAAAGAAAGGCTTCAAAAATTGCCCATGCACAAGAAACTCAAAATCTTCTCCCTCCATGTTCTTTAATAAGTAAGTCTTTTCAAAAAATTTCTAAGACAATAAATGGCCCTAGCCACAAAGACTCAAACTTCTTGTGTTTTCCTTTGTCCTCTGCTCTTGCATTCCATTGGAGAACTAGGTCACCAGATTGAAATTTTCTCTTAGTATCCCTTTTATCAAAAAGGTACTTCATCTTTTGCTACAACTTTATGTTTTCCTTTTGACTATTTCTCCTTGCTTCATCCAATTCAATCAACTGCATCATTCTATTTTGCATATTATCAGAAACATCTAAATGTTCCTCTTGTATAAATTGGCATATTGGCAATAAATTATTGATAAGAAATCCTTCTTCAAGGCCATATACTAGCTCAAAAGGAGATTTACCAGTTTCCTTTTTAAGTGTTATTCTGTCAGCCCAAAGTGCTAGTTTCAAGTTAGTGTGCCAGGTTCTTTTATTCATTTCAAGAGTCCTTTTTAATATTTTCAATATACTCTTATTACTAGACTTAGCTTGTCCATTAGCCTATGGATGATATGGGGATGAATATGATATTGTAATCCCATATTTTTCACAAAAACTTGTCATTTCTTCTGATCTAAAACTCATGGCATTGTCCATCACTAACTTAGCAGGTACACAAAATCAGGTCATAATATTCTCCATGAGAAATTCAGTAACTACCCTGCTTGTTGCTTTCTTTGTAGGGATGGATTCAATCCACTTGGTGAAGTAATCAGTGGAAACTAATATCCAACTGTGTCCCCCACTAGATTTTTCTTGAAATTCACCAATAAAATCAACTCCCCATATAGTAAAAGGAGCTTCAGTATTTACTAGGATCAGCAGCAAAGCACCTAAAATTTTCAATTTGTTGGAAAACCTTTGACAAGGTTCACATTTCCTGACATGTACATAAGTATCCTTGAATAAAGTAGGCCAATAATACCCAGCCCTTAAAATCTTGTGGGCAGTAGTTTTAGCAGAAAAATGACCTCCACACTCTCCTTCATGCATTTACTCAAAAATTTCTCAGCTTGGTACTTGTCAAGGCATAACAATAGTAAACCATTCTTGTCTTTCCAAAACAAGTCACCCTGGATCAAAGTGTATCTTTGAGTTTTTAATTTCAGACTTCTTTTTTGATTCTCTGACAAATGATAAGGGCATTTACCATTTTTGAGATAGAATACAATATCAGTATAAAATGGTTGCCTTTCTATGCTAGTAATAGTTTGATAATGTATTTATGTCTGATTTATATGTACTAGATCCAAATTTTCTTCTGTCATAAGCTTTTCCAATCCTTGTCCTCTTATCAATTTTGTAATATGGATCTCAAGGTTAAATTCTTGAATTCTAGTGATCCATTTACACCTCATACCAGTTACCTCTGACTGTGTAAGGATATCTTTCACTACTGAATGAGGAACATAAGCCTATATTTTAGCACAAACCAAGTATGTCCTGAAAGATTTCACTATCTTTACCAAGGCATAAGCCTGCTTTTCCATTATTTCATAATTAAGCTCTATAGCCTGCAAGGATTTACTGTAAAAATCTATTGGATGTTCAAATCCTTGTTCATCCTTTTGAAGCAAAATAGCAGCAATTGTATGAAAATATGAAAATTAAAATAAAGAGAAAGGCTTAGTATAGTCTGGAGATTTCAAAACTGGATCCTCTTGCACTACTTTTTTTATTTTTTCAAATGCTTTTTGGGCTTCTTCATTCCAAACAAATTTAGCATCCTTCTTTAATAATTTTACAATGGGTTTAACAATTTCTGCAATATTTTCTATAAATCTCCTAACAAAGTTAATCTTTCCTAAGAAATATTGTACACCTTTTAAGTTCTTTGGAGCAATCACTTTTTTGAATTGCTTCCACTCTCTCAGGGTCTATTCTTACCCCTTCCCTAGACACAATATGTCTAAGCAACTTTCCCTCTTACTGCAAAATGACACTTCTTGGGATTTAGTGAGACACCATATTCCAATGCCTTATTTAAAATCTTACCCAAGTGATCACAGTGATCTAAAGCCCTTTTGGAATATGCAGTCAAGTCATCGTGATAAATAACCATGAATAAATCAATAAATTCTTTGAAAGAAACATCCATAGCCCTTTGAAAAGCAGCCCCTGCATTTATTAATCCAAAAGGCATTCTGATATACACATAAGTCCCCCATGGAGTAGTAAATGTAGTTTTGTACTACTCTGACTCTTTAACTAAGACCTGGTTATAACCTGAGAAACCATCCATCATAGACAGTAACTCATAACCAGTCACCTTATGCAACATTGCTTCCATAATAGGTAATGAATAATTATCTTTCAATGAAGCAATATTTAGATTCCTGAAATCCACACACAGTCTGATATCACCATTTTTCTTTCTGACTGGTACTAAATTTGATACCCAAGTTCAATGTCTGATTGGCTGGATTATCCCAACATCCTTGAGTTTCATCAATTCTTGTTGCATTTTAGGAGCCAACAAGGGGTTAATAGGCCTCTATTTTTTCCTAAAAGGTTTCACATCTGATTTCAGTGGGATTTCACGTTGAAAAAGGTCCACTCTATATGCTTTCAAGCCCTCATATGACCAAGAAAAGACATGTTTATATTTTCTCAATAATTTGATCAGATTTATTCTTATGTGATAGTCTAAACCCTTTCCAATATAAACTATTTGAGGACTACTTTCAAATCCTAAGTTTATTTCTTCTAGATCCTCAATCTTGGCATTGCTTAACTTTGATGAATCATTTTTCTGACTAGTAAACAATGCTTCAAGCTCAACCAAACCCCTAGGAATCTGATTAGACCTTAACTAGACAACCTCTATTCCCAAGATGTAGTCTTTTCCATCAACATTTTCTAGTAAGGTACTACAATCTATGCTCTGGTTCTCATAATGGTCTAGACATTGTATGAACCTCAGAATATCTTGATCATCTTGGAAAACCTGCCAGCTGTATATGTTGTCCGAAACAACTAGTCTTGTTTTGACTTCTAGTATTGACACCCCATGTAAGGTCAAATCATCATTTTTTAAAGCAACATTTGCTAAAAAATCAGCCATTATATTTTTTGACCTTTCTAACCAGCTTATATCAATGGCATCAAACATTTCAATTTGATCCCAAATAGCATATTTGTACATTTTTAATCTGCCATTCTTTACACCATATTTGGATCTGACTTGTGCTACTACAAAATCAGCATCACCATAGACCTTTAAACACTTTATACCATGTTTGATAGCAATTTCAAGTCCTAAAAACAAAGCCTCATACTATACAGTATTGTTTGTACATTAGAAGGCCAATAGAAATGAATACTTAGAAGTCATACCTGATGGGGATATCAACAATACACCTACCCCTGATCCTTCTTTCGAGCAAGCCCCATAAAAGTACATTTTCCACAATCCTTCTCCCCACATAATCAATTCTCTTTTCAAAGGGTCAACCTCTTCATGTTGACAATAAAATTCATTTTTTTGCATCCTGAAATTTTCCATGTCTATGTCAATGCAACAATTGATGTTAGTGTCTTCAAATTTTTCTATCATGTGAAGAGTTCTACTCTCCCTTAAGACCTTAACATTTTCTCCAGCAATATTAAAGGTAGCATATGATAAATCATTTTGTATACTAGCTCCCATTGAAGCACTCCACTTTCTTGACAACAACATTCCATAATGTGGTGGTATGTCAACCACCAAAACATTCATAGTCATTATTACATCAGGGCAAACTGCTAATTTGTAAGGCATAGCATCAATGGTACCAACCACAAGGACCTCTCTAGAGTCCATAGCTTGAAATATCCCATAAGGAGTATCAACTTGTAATCCCATTGATCTCATGATTTCTACTAGCATAACTATATTAGATGCTCCTGAATCAATCATGCAATTTTTTAGCATCTTTTTATTAATTATTAATGAGAGAAAAAATGGGTCAACAACTTTTGGGGAAGAAGTTGTATTCAAGAAAATTTGAGGAATCTTAGATGTTAACACCTCAACTTCCTTCCCTTTGGTAATTGGCTTCTTGCCAACATTTTCATGACTTTGAACCTTTATTGTGGGCACACTGTTTAATAATGACATTACCTTTTCCTTGTGTTCTTTGATCCTCATCATTTCCAGAAATGGTACCTTAACTATTATTTGGGACAAACATTGACCCATATCTACTGGAGTGTATCTCATATCTGAATACTTTCACTTATCAACAGTGACATCATTTTCTTCATTATGTTCTTTTAAAGTTGATTCTCTTAATTTTTTTCTTTCCACCTTTTGAACAGGAGTACTTGTTTCTTTCCCTTTTGAATCTCCTTCTTGTAAAACATTTGGCTCTAAGGCTTTTGTAATGATTTTGACCTTATGTTTATTTTCATTTTCACTAGGTCCTTCCTTTTTTTCACATACTTAGTGTATGTCTTATTTTCTTTTATAAAGACACCTAATGGTTGACTACCAGTACTGCCCACTACTATGTTTCTTACAAGGTAGTTGTTTCTAGCTTTGTTAACTAAATCTATACTAATCCTGGCTTTCTCTTCATCTGAAGCTTTTCTAATAAGTGGAATATCTTAATTGTCTTGAGCATAACATCTTATATGATCATTAGTTCCCTCAATTTCACTATCAGATAAGATCTACTAATGATGGTTTTCTACCTTTCTTTGTGAAATACAAGAATCATGATTTTCATTTTCACTGTGTGAATCTATATCATGGCATGAGTAAGTATTTTTCATACTATGATCACATTGCTCACCCTCATCATTTCCCTATTCTTCATTTACTTTCAAGTCTGAGGAAATAATACAAAAATTAGGGTTATGAGGGGCTTCACAAGCTTCACACCAAGTATCATCATTGCAGAAATGGACAGATTTTTTATGAAGAGGGTTTGGAGTTCTATTGTCTATCTTATCTTTTCTAAGTACAGTAAGAGGCTTCCCATTTTTGAATTGAGCTCCATAAGGATGGTTTTACATTCTATTATGTGGACTGTATGTAGTATTATAAGAAGGTCTATTATTCTGAGGAGCCCTATGTTATTTATACTCTGGTTCTTTTAAATTTCTCCTACTGAACCTTGCGTCATCCCTCCTATTTAACTTACTAGATACTCTTCTATTCATTTCAATATTCACTGCTATCTTATAATCATCGGTAAGAGTTCTAGGGTTTTTATCTCTAAGAGCATATCCCATTTTAGAATGAAAGGCATTCAAATAAGTGGCTAGACATACCTCTTCATCCAGCCTTATCTTCTGAAATAGCTTGTGCATAGCTCTCTAAAATATTGTATTAAACTCTGTGACTTATTCATTATAATTCTTTTTAATATTGTTGAACTCATTCAACAAAAATCCTTTATTTGTTTTGCCTCCATATTGATCCTTAAACAATTCAATCAACTCATCCATAGAAACAACAGATCCATTAGAAAGGCTCCAAAACCATTCTCTTACATCTTCCACTAAAGACTAAACAAATAATTTCATTAACACATCCTCATGAGTGATATTTAAATCATCAACAAAATTAATAAACTTTCTTAAATGTGTTTCACAAGAAATAAAATTGTTACCTGCAAACTTTGGGAGCTTTTCTCCTATATCACCCACATCTTTAGGGAAAGCATTAGGATATCCAAGGATACCAACAAAGTTAAATTGTTTATACCTTTCAGTATGCAATAGTTTCCATTGAAAACTATCATCTTCCTTGAAAGTGGTGGCCTTTTCTTTAGAAGTAGTAATATTTTATGGCCCAACATGAGAATATTTTGAAGACTGCAAAAAATCTATCTTTTTCTTCATTTCAATAGTTGCAGCTTCCATTTCTGCCTTTTCTAACATTTTCTCCATGGTTTCTTTTTCAATTCTCAGTTTCTCCAAATCAATGTCCAACTTGGACATCTGTTCTGTTAAAGGCTTCTGAAGCTTAGGTTTTTGATTTCTGTATTCACTCATCTTCTGCTTTCCTCTATCCTTTTGTGAAGTAGAAGCCTTATGAGTGAGTGGTATTTCTTGGTCTTTTTGAGACCTCTCTATATCTTTCATATTTTGATGTCTTGAAGATCTTTTTTTTCTCTTATCAACATCCTTATGCTCATGTTTTTTTCTTTTTCATTTCTCTCTCCCTTATCATTTTTTGAACGAGGGCAAGCTATTTCATGATGAACTTCTCTTCATTTGCTAGCATATCAGAGGGAGCATCTTCAGAATCTAAACTAGATGTACTTGTCTCTTCTCTCTCATTTGAATTAGAAGTGACTGTAGGGGTTTCTAATACTCTTTCAGAAGCTTCTTCATACTCTAAAGTATTTCCATCATGAGAATGCTGATTACTATTCATGTCTCTCCTAACATTACCCTGTTTACCTCTTGGAGGGGTTTCATCCATACTAACTTGGTTTATGTTTTTTCTCCAAGACATTTCCATCCTTGAGGATGGTGGGATTCCACCATATAGAACCTTCTCAAGATCACTTCTCATCCTTGACCTAGTATTCATTCTGAAAGATATTTACCAACTTTGCACTAATCTCAGAGATTTCCCTTTAGAGTCACCACCCAATGATTTGGGATGAATGAACACTTATCAAAGGACAATTTTGACAACTACAACTAGTATGATTTGTAAAAATCATAAAATCCCTAGTAGAGTCACCAATTTGTAAGGGTTTTTTTCTCGCAGGGTCTCTAAAGATGCTTGAATACTTGTAATACCCATCCATGTTTTTCTTTTTAGTTTTAGATGTCGTACTCTTTAGGCATTGGTTTTAGTTGTTTGGCCAAATTCTTTTAGGCCAAATTTCGTGTGAGAGCTGATATTATTTCATTTGATGATGATACTTGTTTATGATGTTATGATTTTATCTTATCCATAGATAGATGTGATGATGTTATCATGTTGATTATTATATGTCGATTTCAGATTATGATATACTTACCCCATACTCACATGTGTATGGTTTTCTTATATGTGAATGTACTTGTTGATGTGTTGTTTTGGTAGAGGACGGAGACGTAGTTACTTGCTTTGGCGAGATCCACACATTCGACCGATCCCTATCATTGATTGTGATATTATATTATGCATGTACATGTGTGTGTTCTTTGATGATAGGATTGTAGGTACAAGGCATCATCTTCCTTGAATTGGCAGGAGTGAGTGTGCCCATAAATATTCATCTCAATGGTAAAGAAGGGAGGTAACATATAGATCCAAAACCCTAACCTAAGCCTAATCATCCTATTGTAGGATGAGTTTTAGTATGACTACCTTATCCAGATTTGTCTAGGTTGAAAGAATTCAAATACCCTCTCTCTTGTGTTTGCGTGTGTATTGCTTGATTATGTTTTCAGGTGATTTTTGGATTATTGAGTGATTTTCCATGTTTAATGAATTAATGGATTATAGTTGAATTAATGATTTAATTATATCCTAAGTTTATTTTAAATAATTAATTAAATTGAAATATTTGAATATTTTGATTTAATTAAATATTTAATTGAAAACTATATTGTATGTGCTTATATGATTAAT
>MU226486.1:1388561-1438972 GCA_018584345.1 Thuja plicata
TACTTGTATACATTGTTATTTGGGATAGTAGATGACCTAGGATGTATACAGAGGCTGGGGGGAGTGTAATTTATATTTGTGTTACTTTATGACGTGTGTGCTCTTTTCTATTACCCTAAACTAACCATGAAGACCCTTTCGATTATGTACCTGTATGTGTACCTATGTGTGATTATTCCTGTTGTATGAGATATTGATTTGGGTTACACTAGGGTTGTGACCTATGCTAGATCTGTTACGATCTCTGAGCCTAGGGTAGGTTACCTAGGTGTGTAGTAGGAGGTGGCTTGCAATAAGTTATGTGTCCGTAAGAGACTACTAGGGTTGCTTATTGTGGAGTTTCTTAATAAGTGATAACTAAAGACATATTTGAGAGATTAAAATGAATTAATGGGATGTGTCCTCACCCATGCTTGACTGCTAGTATAGGATAAGATGGTTTGGAGAATATGTTAGTTACCCTACGAGGTATCTGACATAGTTAGTGGGCCTTGTCAGTATGAGAGGACATTAGCTCCGTGTATGGTCACTTGGGTGCCGAAATCCGTTGTGATTATCTGGGCTGAACTTAAGGGTAGACCTACATGATGAAACCTTCCTTTACACATGCTATATTTCATACGTTGTCAGTTGCCTCTGGATTAGTGAGTCTTTCCTTTTATGATGATTAGTACACTGGATTAGAGAGCTATCAGGATCCCTTGCTTAGTGGTTATGCCTTGTTGGTTTTGGATATCCAATTGGGATCTATTGTTATCTCCTTAGCACAGTGGGGTGGACCTTTGTGGTTCCACAGGGACCGGTGGTAGTGATTCTTTACCCGTTGAGATTAGACATCCTTGTACCAGGTGCTTGATGGTTCTTTGCAGATGAGCTCTTTATGTTCCTTCATCATTTATTATGTAATTTCATTATTGTATATCTTGTATTAGTGTATTGCATGTGATACCTAATCTGAAAGTTGTAATAGTAAGTAAATTAGAGTGATTACTACATACCCTGTGACATGTGCAGTGGATGTGTGTTATGGTGGTTTCATGGTTATCCATGAGGTTTGTAATTATGGTTATGTAAGTTGTATTTGTTATGTTTAATTTGATGGAATCTTTTGTTATATTGTTAGTTGTGTTTTTCTTTAAGTAATTCAATGTCATGGGACCCTTGAGTCATGTAATCTATGTGAGTGTAAGACATGTGTTTAAATGGTAATCGCTTCTGCATGATTGTATGTTTCTTTATGTTAACTTTAAAAAAAAAATTATTCAACACACATAGTGACATGTTCTAGGTTAATCTCTCTTGGGTTTCCTGGCAGGGTGTTACAATACTTGGATAAATTTATGACTCCCAATGCCTTTTGATATTCTGACTCAAGCAAGAGAAAAACACTAATTGATGAGGTATTTTGATAACACTGGGATACCTATTATCACCTCCTTCTTTTTTGAGATCCATAAACTCTGGTAGGTTTTACCTATGACTGATTACTGACTTGATAGTAACTTTAGAGTGGATTTAACTTATGTGCTAAATGCTCTATTTTTTGATGAACATGTATATAACAATGCAGATAACTATGAAAATTATAAGAAAGAGCTTGACAATCCAAATCAATATCTTAGTGATATCAGACATCAGCATAATAGAGAATTTCATCTTTCTTTCCTTTTATAATTATTATGAATTTAGGAGGAATAAACTATTTTATTTACTCTTTAAGAAATCAACAAACTTCAACTGTAACGACAAGGAATACAATTGATTAAACAAAAAACACTCTGAAAAATGATTGGTTTGAATAGTATTTAAATATTTGGATGATGACAGGTTACCAAACGAAATTCTAGACCAATGCCTATCCTTGGGCTTATAGAGTTAATGATTGAAGATCCACAGAAAAATAGAACAAAATACTGTAAGCTGCCTTACAACCTACATGAAAGTCAGATAAAATACCTTAGAAACTATCCTATCACCTCTAAAATATTGTATCAAATCCTCAAATATTGTTATGCTCCCTGAAACTACTCACAAAACTTAGTTCTTTCCTTGAAAGAAACTTGTAAGCAATTAGATAATTACCTTGTAACCAATATGCTTAAAGATGCCTTACAAATTTAAACATAAAAGATCATACACAACAAGTAAAGAAACAACAATAAGATAGATTAAAGCTGCATTGTATTTTATTCATATGTTTTTCCTTCAATACATGAAAAACTTAAAAATCTTGAAGACATAGACACAAATCTAGAAAGTCTAATTTTCAATATATTTCATCCTCTTTAGCTATTACATCTTTGGTATATTTATAGGTCCTTAACCATCTTGGAATCCTTAATGTTAGGATGCAGCAACCTTCAGATGGTTTAAGGAACCTAACCCTAAAAGTATAGAAAAGACAAAAATAGAGAATGTAGCAGTGGCGGAGAGACAAAAATAGGGGATGAAATCTGATACTCTATCTTATTCCAGAATCTGGCACCTTTGTCTGACAGTATTCAAGATAGCTTCTGATATTTATATCAAGATTAAGTGACCGCCATTACAGGCTAACTTACACTTATCTTTAGTAATAACTAACATCCCTATGCTCAATGGTTAGGTGCCATGTGTTCCCCTTCATTCTTTGTCAAGGATTTCCTCCTCCACCACAGGCTTATTTTTCTTGGGTTTAGTCATCAGGTCCCATGCTGTCACTTCATCCTCTACTGGCTAATTAAAGCTCTGTGTACTTTATACCAGCACCTTCTATCTTTCCCATTTGACATCTGTGTTGCTTTTAACATCCAATAAGAACATGTTTATGTCAGTTTCTACTTTTAAGGCTTCATCTAAATTCTTATTAAAACTCTCCAAATCTAGTTCTGATCCTGAAATAAAAGCTTCATTATTGGGCATTCTACTATCAAATTTGCCTCTCCAGGCTTCTAAAGCCTTAACTTGATCATCTTCTCCTTTTAGAGGATGAACAAACTTATTAAAATCTGGGGAAAATAGGCTCAACTTAGTCTCTACATGATTCAATTTACCTTTGAAGAATGATAAGGCTATGTTAACCTTCTTGATTTCATCCTCAACCTCAGCTACAACCTCAGGTAAATCTTATCTTAGGGGCTGCAGAGAAGCAATTTTTTCAAATGATTGAACCCTAGGAGACCAATTAACAAAATAGGGGTTCAGTATAGCAATGTACCTTGTCACTTTTTTATGTAAGGTGGGCAGTTTATTATAAGAATTTAAGATTACATCTATTTAACTTTGAGTATGTCAATCCTATGCTGCAGAATGCATTTAAATGCATTCAGGGCTATCTCATTTTTCTTTTTGACCACATTTTTCTTCTCAACTGCTTCCTCTGATTCTACTTTCTCCTTTATTTGCAAAGGTTTTTCTAAAGGTACATAAACTACCTCAGGTTTCTCCTGTAATTGCTGTCATCTCAGCAATAACCATGTTCTGCTGGTGTATCTTTATATGGCACAATTCCCTATCTTTGGTTAGGGTACTGGTTTCCTCAATCAAAATGCTACACTTCTCAGATAATTGCTTTGTTTTGTCTTCATTCAAGTGAGCCCAATGAATCATGATCTGAGAAATTTCCAGATCTCCAGTGTTCTGCATAGTTTAGACCATTTGGTTTCTGACCATGTTCTCCTAAATATTCACTAATTGAGGCTTTTGGTCTTTAGGACATAGGCTCCACATGGAAAAAGCTTGTGATTTTGGACTATATCTAAATCCCTTTATCATGTCACCTATTTGAACCTCACTTGCCAGTTTTAGGTCTGGTTGCTTCCTGATCTGATCAATAATGAATGCCGAGGCTAAGTCCCAGCCCTCAGCAAGAAAAATGCCACTATTCAAAACCATTTTTCTTGCCTCTTCTGGAGAGACATCCTCACTGTCAGGATCATAGGCTTGTAGAGCTAATAAAGTCTCATTTGTGACTGTTTCTTCTCCATCTACCTTTAACTATGCCCTTATCTTCTCTTTCTTGTGCCACCTCAGAAAATCTTTGAATTCATCAGTCTTGACAAAATTGTCATCACTCAAAAATTGCTGCTGATGCAATAACCTCTCATCAATACATGCCTTAAGAGGCAACTCTACATTTTCTTCCTCATCCTGTTGCTTCCTTTTCCCCTATCTGATTATCTTCCTTAGATTATGATCATATAATCTATTTCCAGGAATGAGGGCACTTATTCTACCTCCTTTCTTCTCTTCCCTAAAAGAAGAAGTCTAACCATGGTCAACATTTTGCCTCTTAGTAGCAGGCTCTTCTACATCATCTGGTTGAGAAACCTCAGTTAGGTCAATGATGTGGCCATATTCTCCTTGTTCATGCGTTGCCTCTGAAACATTCTATTGAGGCTTCTCCAAATGAGGTGGGTGGGCATAATCACTATCACTATTACTCTCATATTCAGAGTCTGAATATTCAAGGTCATTTTCTCCTTTTTTATCCAAAACATTATCCAATTGTTCACAGAGTACATAAAAATTATCAATCATAGCCTTAATCTTGTCAAAATATGGTAAGTCAGGGTAAAACCCTCCAAAAGACAATCCATTTCTCTTTATTTGTTTTTCTAGATTCAGCAATTCCAGAATCCTCTCCCTTCTTGTTCTTATCTCATCTTCATCAAGAATATTTCTTGTGACATCCTCTTCTACACAGAAACCATGTACATTTGTATTGGGGATGGTAGGAGTCAAAAGTTTCCTAACTCCTACCATGAATCCATCAGGGTCAATATATTTGTATGACACTGCCGTCATCTTGTAGCTCTCCAACCATGCACTTACTAAATCAATGGCACCCTTGCCAATAGTAAAATTAAAGATCTTAAACTATCTTTGGGTTAAGGTCCCCTTCCTATGTGGTGCAAAATGTTCATTTTTTGTCAACAATAGTTGTCAAATAAAATCCATGGCAGAAACTTTGGATGGCACATGATAGGGTAGGACATGAAGTGGATGTGTGCATCCATATACCCTAATAATGGTAAAGTTTTCTTCTAAGAAGAAGTCTCCCTAGTTATGATCACCTTCCCACTTGTCCACATACTCACAAGGTCTCAACAACTACAGTACTTTCACTGGGAGTCTGGTTTTGCTGATACCCATGCTATGCATTAATGGATATACAATCCAATTTACAAATCCACAAAAGTCACAGTCCTTGGATGTATAATTCCATATCCTAACCCAGAACTAAATAGGATTAGGCCGCTCCTAGAAAATCCTATGAGGATTCAAGTTATTCACATCCATAATCCCATAGTTAAAATGCAATAACAAATGCATCATGATGAAATAGTTGAAGAACATGGTTCCTTCTCCTTAGGGTCCTTCATCTTCTTATGTACAACTTTAAATCCCTCATGCATTTTATCCATAATGTACTATATATAATCATAATTGGTGCTAGAATGCACATCTTGCAAGTCTAGCACCATCATTAGAATCTAAACATTTATCTTCTCTACCCCTCCATCTATCCCTAACACTCTACACAAGACATAGGCAATATACTTGATATAAAAATGCAAGTCTTTAAAAAAGTAGGGTGCAGTACTAGGTATAGGAGTCAGATGATTCCTAACCTCCTTAAGCATATGCTTATGCAATAGGGTTCTAGCAGCACAAGGTTGTAACATATACCTTTCGTCTTTCCTAGTAAGATTTACCTTGGTAGACATGGTACTGTATAAGCCAAAGGCTTGCATAAATGAATTCCTATTCAAAATTAATAAGGCAGTGCCATCATTTTTCTTAACTATTTTAGAAAGAGCATCTTAGTGGCTGGAAAGACCTAGAAACAAGTCTAGATATATATAGACATCAGGGACAATTAACCTAACAAGGCCACTAGTCCAAGGGTTTGATATTGGGATAGCCTTATCAAAATTATTATAGAAGTAATTGTAAAGAGGAAAACCTGTTGACCCTAGAGTGCGAGCATCTCTAATCTCACAGTAATCATCCGCCAACAAATTTGCATTGGCCCTCTTGTTCTGTGTAGACCCCAGCAACAAATTTAAGAACCCATCAGAGTAATTCCTCTTCCCTTTTGCAGCATCATCTACTTCATCACTCCTTCCACTAGTTGAGGCCACACTGACAGCCTTACTCATCTTGTTCTGTATCAACCTTTCTTTTATCGATATTGAAACAAATCTCCTCTCAGAACATATCGCTCTTCTCTGTTCACTGTTTAACAATTCAGGAAGCTTGATAACCAGAGAATTACTTTGCAACTAATAAATTTCTTCTTTCTGAAAACAAAAGACCTAGTACTTCCTCGCTCTACAACTCTGAATGGATGATAAGTTGAAAATGAATTTTTGATCAACTCTTTATGGTAATTCTCCTAAGTACATAGCTTATCATTGGAAAAAAAATCAATTATGATTTCAAGTTAACATGCTGTGAAATTAATTGAAATCCTAGCCGTAGTTCATGAGTTTAACAGGAAATCAAAATCATATATGTGCATCTTTAGAAAAACCCTAATAAAATTTGAACAGGGTGACATGTCTTCATATGATTGGTTCTCTGTCAAACATCTTAGCTACCCTTTTTCATATAGTAATTAATCCTCTGGATTCTCATTGGATACTAAATTTTCCACATTGTCATGTCAGCAACTGCCACCTTCCATGATTTTTCATATTCAGCGACCACGCGACTATGCAGTATCTCATTGTCACTAATCCAACTTCTTAACCCTTGATTCTTCTGAAGATCTAGCGACTGTGTTGTTTTCCTTACTTGGATAACCATAGTTATCTTTTGGAAATCATGTGACTAAAAGTTATCTTTACCTTTAACTGTTATCTCCAATTCGTTGAATGTCTGCTTCTCTTTACAAGACCCCGCGACTAACCTTGGTCACCCAATCGCTTATTAAAAATGCTAGTTGGAATTTCTTTCAGAGACTACGTGACAAACTTTAACTTTTGATTTCAATTCGGAGACTACACGACAAAGGTTATCTCATTGTTGCAATCCCTTTTTACTTTTATGCTCTTTTAATTAGAGACTTGGCAACTACCCTTGATCTCATTACACTTAACATCTTACGGCTACACTAAGTCACTGAGTATATTTTAAAAGTTTTAAATCATTTGGAGACTATGCGAGAATACATAACTTTATACCTTTTAATCTCTTAGTCGCTAGATGACCTTTTCCTTTTAGGAGACCATGCAACTAACCTTCATTCTACTCATTGTGTACATGTGTCTCTTTTAATTGTTTGTCTCTGAATTGCTGGTTAAACACTGACCTAGCATCTTCATCCAGCCACAACTCCACTGCCATATATTCTAAACACCTTGCGGTTTGTCCCGAAGTCTCAACATCTTTTACTTAACCGTCATTTTACTCAGAGACTATGTGAAAAAATCCTTTAACATGTCACTTTAATATGTTTCAATCTGGAGACCCCGCGACTAAAGCAATCACTAAGTCTCATAACAAATTACTAACTGCTGGATTCTTTGCGCAACACCGCAACTTAACTATTTGTTTAGATGTTGACTGCTGATGTGTTTCTGCATTGGGAGACTTTGCGACTAAAAGGTTTCACCAAGTCTCATAAGAAATAAGGAATATTCTATTTCTTTAAGAGAAATCCCCACAATAGTTAATCGCCAAGTCTCATAACGTAACAGAATATACTCATAGGATCAAGCGACTAGGCGACTACTGAAAAAGGCACATGACTTAAGTTTTTCAAAAAGGTAATGCAAAAATAGAAACCTTATTGACATTTTAAGTTCCTTTTTATATTTTGACTTAGAATAGAGCTTAGGGTTTTGGGGTTTTGTATTATTCATGTGGATTTTGACCAAAAAACCCAAAAATTTCATAGGGATACCACGAGAATGAGACACTTTCTAATTAAAGAAAGAAATTGGCATGAAGGCAATCAAAGATTTTTAGGGCAAACTAACAAAACCTGGAATACAACCAATAGATCCTTTGTGCATCCTCAAGACTCTTTTATCATCTCTTCAAGGTGGATTCCAAGCATAGAATCATGGAGGTTTATGGTTTCTAAATTCAACGCTTTCATATTTACATATTTGTCTACATTAGAATTACAATTGCATGTCCATTGAATATCATAAATTTATTGTTAGATTTAATTCTACTACTTTCTATCATTATTATTTAAATTATTGATTTGAAGGTTAATTCCTAAATCAGGGGTTGACTAAGGCAAACCCCTCCCCCCAACAAAAAATCTCTTTTTCTTCCAGGTACAGGTGCGGGACTGTTGATTTGAATTCAAATTTGGATACCCTTTTCAGCGAACTATCGGGATCTAAAAATAGATTTTCAGTTAGACCTGTGTAGGTCAAGTTTGAGATTATTGGGTCAGGGGTGACATTTTTGGGTCAAGGTAGACCTTTTTCTCATGACGATGTCAGATCATAAAACAATTTCTAGGTTTTGTTCGTCTCTGCGTTTCAGTTCTGGGTCATACTTCAGATTTTCCAGAAACAGAGTACAGACCTCAGAAAACAACATTCTTTGATCTGAAATATTTCAAGGTTATTGTATTTCTCCTATCCATTTCAATTAAAATCCTTAATCATTCTAAATATATCACACATTTACATTCATACACCCACATTTTAAGAGGGAAACCTAGGATCTCCTTCTATATTCTTATTTCCAATAGATTGATTCATTTATGCATTGATCCTTTTTGGGTTGATCAATTTGGATCCTTCCATTTTTCATTTGACAATAAAGGGGAATGTATTATTTATCCCTCCACTCTAAACGTTAAATTTAAGGTGATAAGTGATTTGAGTATCAAAACACTCTTATTCTATTAACATCATTTTCTTTCTTACATTTTGGTGAACCCGCGATAGAAAACTCTTTCTTTTTGGTGTTAGATTTGCATTTCATATTAGATCTTGGATGCATATAGAAGTAGGTTTTCTTTTATTCTCTTGCATTTATATTTCAAAAGTCATAAAAAATCACAAAATTACTTTAAAAATACAAAAACATTTACATTTTTCATTGTGTTCAACATGTGTGATTTTTGTTTTGAATACTTTGATGAGGCTTTTGTTGCTAAAGAGGATAGATCCCCTAATAAGGTACATAGAAGTGAGGATGAAATTGGTTCATATAAGATCTCCATTTATCCTATTTCTATTTTATGCTCCTCTACAATCTCTTCAATTGAACTTTACCATAGAAGTGAGTTAAGGATAGATGTTACTTCTTCTCCTAATATATGTCTTTTCTATGAGCCTACTTTAGAATATAATTCTTCCCCCTTTAGGGTTCAAGCTTTAGGTGCTCCTAAAATGTGCTTTATTTATAGAGAGGATAATCCTCCTATTTTGGATGAACCTTTGGATTTGGATGTTGATTACTCTCTTCTTCATGAAGCCTTAATGGGTGATTCTACCTTTTGGGATGAACCCTTGGATAAGGACATTGATTTATTTCCTCCTGGTGAAGATGCTTTGATACAAGAGGGTGATTTATTAATGGATGACATATTCATACATGACGATGACTCTTTTTGTAAAATACACTCTCCTTATGTAGACATTTTAGAGAAAGAATAAAACATTATAGATTCTTTACCTCCATTTGGGATTTCTTCTAGTAATGAGGAATTAGTGGAAAATGATATGAATCCCCTTAATTCTCTCCCTTTTAGTGATGATCCTACAGATAATCAAGATCCTACCCCATCTTCTCCTAGGATGTATTCATTTATTTTTCCTTCTTGTGAATCTATCGGACATACTAATGATGACATAGTGACTACTGAAGTTCCATTGTCTCCTTTTGATATGGCTTCTTGTTATGGTCATGGTTATCATTTACTAGTTAAACAAGGATTCCATGGTCAAGGATGTGGTAAGAATAAATAGGAAATTAAAATTCCCTTATAGAAAGGGGGGCATGAGAAATTCTTATGGATTGGGATTTAATCATCAACAACACATCAATGCTACCAACATATCAAATAACATTTCAAAACATGATGACCCTATGAAGGAATTAGGCCAAGAGGTTGTTTTGCCTAAACTTCTTCGTGCTAAGACAATTAGTAGACCTAAAAACAAAAAGAAACATAGTCTATACTTCAAGATTTTTCCTTTTTGTTTCTATTATAGATTTCATGATCACTCTAATGAATATCAAGCTTTACATTATAAGATTAGGCAGCTCATTGATAGTAAAGTTATTTATATATCATGTGGCAATGAGTTATATTTCAATCCTATTTTCTCTAAATAACATTTATGTTCCTATTATGGAACTCCATATTATGTAAACAATTTTAGCCTAATATTTGGGGGCTTGTTGTCTTGCATAGTATTGTGAGATATATAATAGGTACCCTTTCATCCTTGTTCCCACACTTGGGGGGAAAGGATGCCATCTCCTTTTCTATCTTCCTGAGATCCACTTTCCCTTGGTTAAGTAATATCTATCTATTATGTGATATCCAATCATACATGAATATATTGGTTTGCATTAAGGATCTATGTCCTTGATTATAACCTATTTTGTTGTTTAACATTAGGTTTCCATGGTTGATAAATCTCTCACCTTGGAAACTGAATAGTGTGCTATCCCTCATAAGGGTTACTTTCCCACCTCTCACATGATATCTCTTTGCTACAATATACCTTGATATAATTTTATGTATCCCTTGCTTTCACCCCTGGGGGGAAAGGTATTTTGCTTCATTCTCTATCTAAGGATCTACTTTCCTTAGCTTAGTGGCATTTTTTTATCATACAACATTATTTACTTATAAAGATTTATGTTTTGACTATGGATACCCTCTTATATGAGAGGTGATTGTCCTAAGTCATCACCTCTTCTTTATTTTTCAAATTATTTTCTTTATAAACTCTTGCTCTTGCTTTTGGTTAGAGTTTGAGTCCTTCATTCCGAGATTCCTCTTCGTCTTCATCTCAGGAGGCTTGATGATTGAACCTTAAGTCCCTCTTTTCTCTAGAAGATGAAATTTTATCCTAAGAACTCCTCTACAGTGGGGGTCTTGATGATAAGATCTCTTCCTTTTTGATGATCCTTTTTCCATAAGTGACATATCCATTTTACAATTATCTATGCTCTTAGAGGTAAGGGTCAATACTCTTTGCTAAGGATATAGTGTATATTATTGTTAAGGTGGATATTTCCTTACCTTGTGAAGTAGGTATCCTCTCTCTCTTCCTTATCTTGTCTAGTAGGTAGTCATGATATAGGAGTATAGCTCTTCTATATTTCCTCAGTACTCATTATCCTGTTGAATTGGTCATCTAGACTTTATTACACATGTCATGGGCTGTTATGTTTCCTTTTTCCTCTATGGTGAGATTTAACTCAGAACTTATCTTTTTTTTTTAAATAAGTGTTAATCCTCTATTTATAGGGATTTGATTGTTAATTTGTAAGTTCATAGTTTTGGAAAATATATTTTTGCATCTTGCACAACAAGTTTCTTTCCAATTCTGTGTATTGTTCCTATGTAATCAGTTTCTAAAATATGATAAAGTGATTTTGGTTTATCTTATGTTTTAGTAGTTAGCACAAGCCAACTAAGGGGGGCCACTTGGGAGGTGGATTATATTAGAGTAGGGTAGATTTAATTTCATTATTTACAACATTCCAAATAGGAGTTTACTATTTCATTCCTGCACCATAGGATTCATGTATGTTCATGCAACACTTGCACAAATAGTTATGGTGAATGCTATGGGTTGATAGAATAGATTTATGTTAAGTTTATGGTTTTCAACATTAATTCCACAAAGTAGTCAAGAGTGATTTTTTCCTGTAGCAATAGCATAGGTTCCTTTCATGCATTTTTACTTCCTGCAACATAGGTAGTATGACTCTCTGAGAAAATTAGTGCACATATCATGCTGTCTCATTTCAAGTATACGTCCCTGGGTTGAAAATTAAAATGCACCTCATGGTGGGAAAAGTAATCCTTACTTTGAATATACTATTCCTAGGAGAGGTTTTGGCATGATTACTAGTACCTATTGTGAGGTGGTTCCTTTTTCGTGTCATTTCCAGGGATGGTGTGAAGTAGAGAATCTTATTGAGTCATTTTTCATTTTTAGATAGTAGTTTGCAGTCCTGAACTTGCTTCACAAGTGTGAAGATTTTACCTGCATGCGTCAAAGAGGAAGAAGACAAGATAAATATATGGCAGATATCTTCTAGGAGAGTCTGAAAATATGAATGAAGACATTGAAGAAGTTGAGTTACCTTTTGTTGATGCAAGTCTTGAATTTACTGCAGCATCTTCCTCTGAAGTAGAGCCTTTTGATATAGTTGGCATTCGACCTTTTCTAAAATTTTGGTCAGATTTCTTAATAATTCTTCCCCAAGTGTAGTTGTTGTTCATAATCCTATACCTAATGTTCCTTTATAGCAAAAAATCCATTTCCAAATACCTCTAGTAATGACGCAACCTACCTTTCCATTCACTCTTCCAAGCCTTGTCAACAATGATAATCTCAAAAATATACCCACTGCGGCACTTCCAAAGCTCTATGGCCTGGTAACCGAAGATCCTGACACCATTTTGTTTGAGTTTGGCATCCTTTTTTTTTTTAATCTTTGACTATAACATTGATGGTCACAAGCTCAAGTTGTTTCCAGCAACATTGAAGGAATCTTCCCTATGATGGTTTATGGGCTTAGGAGCTAATGCAACAACTAGCTAGGATGAGATGCAGACTCTATTTCTACAGAAATAGAAAGAGTATTGCAAGGGGGTGACCCAAGAGGAGATGCCAATTTTTGAATGTCACAAAAGGGGGATAAAACTCTAAAGGACTTTGTTTCATGTTTCTTGTACAACATATAGAAGAATCTTCAACACATGCTAGAGGAGGATTTACAAAAACTTGTCTTCTTAAGGGTAGTAAATGATAGCTTCCTGGAAACACTGAACCTCTTGGCTGGAGGGGACATATCCCAATCTTCCTAGGATGACCTCAAGAAAATATTCCTCAACTATTTACTATCAACTATAAAGAGGGGCAGAGGATTTTTGTCTACACTAACTAAGGTGATTATCTCGGGCATTTCCAAGTTGGAGATATCTAACTTGTTGTCAGATTTCAGGAAAGACATCATTAATGATGTTGCTACACATCTGGATACCATGAATTCCAATAAGAATCATGCATATGTTGAATCTTAGTTAGCTGAGTATTGTCCTCACTACCATAAACAAAAGAAAGATTATGGATGCAAAATGGTGGTGAACTTGGAGAATCAACACTTGTCTATTAAGTACATGAAGATAGAAAGAGATGACGAGGAAGTGTTTTTTGTTGCTCAATGTCAGCCAAGGGCTTCAAGACAAGGTATGCCTCAGATCCTTTGCAATTTTCCAATCCTTATAATAGTCAATGGAAAAACCAAAATAATCAGAATACTTCTCAATACTCCTAACCTATTTGGAATAACTAGTGGCCTAACCAACATAATAAGTAGTGGCCTAACCAACATAGAAACCAGTGGCCTCAGCGTCAAAATCCATGAAAACCATGACACAAGAATTGGAAAAAAATAACCAATGGAGAGGGCCTCCATGGCAGCCTAACTGAAATCCTTGTTATCCACAATTACCACCTCTAGTACCTCAACCTGTGATAATGTCACCTCCTACATCCACAAGTCCTAATCTAAATCCAATCCAATTACCTTCTCAACCACAGCCTAATCTTAACAACAAGAAACAACATCAACCAATGTATACTACTAATGCTCAACAATACCCTGCTTATGCACTAGAGATATCTAATATCCATTTAAGATCTGACACCATTCTGCCTGCACCTGAACATCCTATTATAATGGAAATTACATACATTCCTGTAGCATCAACACCACTTCTAGAAGCTACACTACAAGATACTATGCAACCAGATGATATATCCAGAAAAAATGATGTTCACACCTCAGTTAATCCTCCATTTTCACACAGGCTTAGCATGGAGAAACCTATATCCCAATAAGAAACACCATTTAATATCTTTGAGCAGCTGAAAAACATGCATATCCAGATTCCTTTATTCTAAGCTATCAAAGATGTTCCTCTTGATCTAAAAGCTATTAAGGAACCATGCCTCGAAAAGCATGGATGAAAGAAAAAGGACCCTCAAATAGTCCATGTTATAGGTCAACTTCCAGATATCATGTTAGGAAAGAAAGTTATACCAAAGTATTCTGACCCTGGAAGGCCAATTGTTGATTTGATAATTAATGGCTAGTTTGTGAAAAGTGCTTTAGTTGATTTGGGAGAAGCTATAAATGTTATGAGTAAGGATACAAGGCATACATTGAGTATAGAGGGCTTGAGAAACACTCCAACAGTGTTACAACTTGCAGATAGTTCCACTGTCACCCCAGATGGTATCATAGAGGATATAGTAGTCACCTTGGATTCATGGGAATACCCTACATACTTTCTCATATTATCACCTAAAGTAAACTTTGTTGGCTATCCAGTTATCCATGCAAGGCCCTAGCTAGCCACCGTTGATGCCAATATTAGTTGCAGATCAGGAAACATGACAATTTTAAATGGCCAAGCAATGAAGAAGCTAGCATTATAACCTCCTGCCCAAGCCCAACCAGATTTGAGTGATCCTATTTGGCAAGATTTGGAAGATGAGGAAGAAAAGCTAAATTATGTTTCTCAGCTCATGATTTTACATAGATAATATTTTCTAAAAATCCAAGAAGAAGATGATGTGACATAGAGTATTCTTACGAAGGAGTGTGTCATAGAAAAAGATGTTTCTAAAATCTCTAGTCTACACTTGTCTACTTATGAGGACTATGTCTTTTTAGCAAGTCCTAATATAATCAATCAATTACTACCCTGTGAAGTAGCCACAAGCCCAATATCTAAAGTGTCAATGATAGAGCTAACAACCACTGTGGAACTTTCCCCTAGTCACAATATCCATGTTAATAGTAAGTTGTCACCACAATAATTATCATTGTTAAGCAAACTCCTTTGTAAGCATGAAAAATCCTTTGATTGGGATTATGAAGGCATGATAGGTCTGAAATCAAAGATCTCAATAGCTAGAATCTAAATCAATGAAGGTAGTCTACCACTTCACCAACCTCAAAGGAGAATTAACCCAGCCTTGAGAGAAATAGTGAAAACTGAATTGCAAAAATTGTTGGATGTTGGTTTCATATATCCAATATCTGATAGAAAATGGGTATCACCTTTCGTCATAGTTGCTAAAAAATGGGGTGATTTGAGGATATGTGTAGATTATAGGGAATTGACCAATACAACAAACAAAGACCATTTTCCCTAGCCATTTATTGATTAAGTTCTAGACACTTTGGGTGGTAAGAAGTACTTCTCTTTTCTAGATAGATACATTAGTTACAACCAGATCAACATTGCTTCAAAGGATTAGGAGAAGACCAAATTCACATGCCCTTGGGAGACATATGCTTATTCTGCATTACCTTTTGTCTTATGTAATGCACCAGCTACTTTCTAGAGAGCTATAATAAACATTTTTGTTGATATGTCACATGATTGCATGGAAATATACATGTTTAACTTCACTAGATTTGGTGTCATCTTTGAGGAAGCCTTGAAGAACTTGGAAAAAGTGTTGATCTGATATGAAGAACACAACCTGTCTCTCAATAGTGAGAAATGTTTCATGATGATGTAGGAATGAATAGTACTTGGACATTTCATCTCAGAAGCTGGAATCTAGGTAGACCCTACAAAAATAGAGGTAATTATCACATTGCCTACACCTACTAAGAAAAAACATGTTAGATCTCTCTTAAGACATGCTAGCTATTATAGGAATTTCATTCAAAATTTTAGTCAAATAGCTAGTCCTCTATACACCTTACTTACAAAAGAGGTCAATTTTTCATGGACAAAATTTTGTAATGAATCCTTCCTGTAGCTCAAGTCACTTTTGATAACTGCACCACTACATAGGGTCCTTGATTGGTCTTTATCATTCCACATAGATACAGATTCTTCTGACTATGTAATAGGTGTTGTCTTAGGACAAAAGTCTAGTAACCTTGAAAATGCAATTTACTATATCAACAAGAGCTTACATGGAACAAAGGTAGATTAAACAATGACTAAAAAGGAATTACTGGCAGTAGTTTATGCTCTAAACAAATTATTTCATTATGTAAGAGGTTATCCCATCTTTGCTCATACTGACCACGTAGCAATCAAGTATCTCATGAACAAACCTACCATTTCAGGCAGGTTAGCAAGATGGCTTCTTCTTTTGTAGGATTTTGACATAACCATCATTGAAAAGCCACAGAAAGAAAATGTAGTAGTTGATTATCTATCCAAAATCCAGCATGTTGTTAGAAATACTATTATGATAGATGACACATTCCCTAATGGTCACTTATTTCATATTGTTGTCAAGAGTCCATGGTATGCTGATATAGCTAATTACCTTGTATCTAACAAAATGCCCACACATTTCTCTCTTAATGATAGGATAATTCTTGTAGAGAAAAGATTCCAATTCTCTTGGATTTACAACACACTATTTTATACTGGCCCAAACCAAGTCATGAGGAGGTGTGTGTGACAAGATGAGACATATAAAATCCTACATTCTTGTCATAATGAGCCATGTGGAGGACACTTTGCAGCTAAGAGGACACCCCTGAAAATATTAATCACAGGTTACTACTATCCCACAATTCAAAAGGATGTAACCAATTATACAAGGAAATGTGCTAAATAGTAGAGGATGGGTCATCCAACAAAATCAAATGAAATACCCTTGAATCCACAAGTGGTTATAACACCATTTGACAAATGGGGAATAGATTTCATCAGTCCAATAGATCCTCCATCTAATGGGAAATCCTATATTTAGGTGTGCACTGATTATATGACCAAACAGGTCAAAGTAAAGGCCATGAAGCACATGAGGGATCATAAAGTAGAAGAATCCTTGTATGAAGATATCTTCACTAGATATGGAGTGCCAAGAGAACTTGTAATTGATCATGGAGCACAATTCACATAGAATGTTATAACATAACTCATGAAGGAAAACAACATCAGAAATCAGACGTCAAGTCCCTACCGTCCTCAAGCCCATGGTAAGGCAGAAGATTCAAATTGAGAGGTTGAAGATATTTTAACAAAAATAGTTCATCTTCACTGCCGAGATTGGAGCAACAGACTATTAGAAGCTGTTTGGACATACAAAAAAACCTAGAAGACCCCCACAGGGTTCACTCCATTTGAGTTATTATATGAGAAAGCAACAATGTTACCAATTGAATTTGAGCATAAAACATTGTGCACAACACTAGAGTTAAACATTGACCTCCCTACAACACAGAAAGAGCGACTTGTGCATCTCAATTCCTTGGATGAAATGCCCAAATCTACATTGGAGCACACTAAGATAGTACATAAACAAAGGAAGAAGTAGCACAACTCTCTATGATTAAGAGAAAACAATTTCAAGTTGGTGATTGGGCATTACTGTATGATTCCAGATTCAATAAAATACTAGGCAAGCTGCAGACAAGATTGTTGGGACCATATGAAAGAAGCCATGTCTTTACCAATGAAGCAGCCCACTTGAAAACTATTGACCCAATACACTTCAAGTTATTAGTCAATGTACATCAGTTATGTCTGTATCACCAGCCCCAAATGAAAGAAGACTTCCTACAAAAATTCAAACAACCAGTTTCAAACGAGAAACAGGTAACACTTCATGCAGTAGAGGGTACAAACATTCTTCCTATAGTTCTACAATAGCATTCATTCGAGCATGTCCATAATAAAAAATTCATGTTTACATGAATTCTAATTCTCCATTCACTTTCTAAATTCTTCTTTTCAACTCATTTCATTTCTTTACCTTCCACCCACCCATCTTCCATGTCATCACCTCTTTCCATGTCTATGTTTTAAATAAGAGCCAAGTCAGCTAATGCATGTAGCCGCAAGCATCATTCCACTCTTTCCACCTTTTTCTAGCACATGCGATGATCGAATGACAGGTATAAACTTTTCAAATTATTCCACTTTCAGCACCTAGATTTAGGTAATTATATCCAAAAAATCTATGATTGTGGCATTAAACTAGTTTCGTACCTCGTGCCAAGTATGACAAGTCTAGAAACTTGTCATTATTTCATAGGGGGTAGGGAAGTGTATTAATGATGTGGGACTAGAATCTCATTGCTACTATAGAGTCAGCTTGGCTCTACTCTGAGATCTTTCTACTAGATCTCTTAGGGTATTCACAACCCTAAACTAAGGTAAGTCACTATCAGGTTTACCTCCCCTTCAATAATCGGTCCCCATCGACATTTTATTCATCTTCCTCACTGAACCTACACAAATAGATTCATTCTACTCACTCAATCAATGTTTTCAGAACATTGCTTTTATTCTCTTCCCTAGCTGGACTATTACCAAGCTCGTCTAGGGTAAGATATCCAGACTTGTAACCATTGCTTCTCCTACAGAAAAAACAAAAAGGAAACTCCTCTCAAGTTTCATCCCCACACATGATTTTTACCATAGACTTGAGAATCCCGAGGGTCCATTACTGTTTACAGCCCAGAATGGGTGAAGAACTAAAAAATTGTAAAATAGAAACAAATTAAACTAATATACTTGCATGCAAAAGGAACAACAAAGATTTATATTCACTAAACACACAGTCTGAAACTTCTCATTTCTAGAAATAAAATAAAAACACTACAATAATCTACAACTTTGTAACTTTCTATAAATTTTTCCTCTTTTGAAACCTCTACTCTTCTAAATGAAGGCTTGGGATGTTATTATTAACCATCCTATCATTGGAACAACCCTAACTACCCACTCATTCATAAGCATCTCTTAAGGAACCATTACAACTTCCCATACTGTCCATTAAAGATAAGATCTTCTTTTCACAAACTGTTATGACTAAATTTACCGAGCAACAGTAAAGCCAAACTGAGCACCAGTCACAGCCAGTGTTAACCGAGCTCCAATGTTAACTGAGCACTAGTTTAAACTGAGTTCTAGTGTTAAGCAAGCTCCTGTGTTAACTGAACTTCAGTGTGAACCGAGCTCCAGTGTTAACCGTGCATTAGTGTTAACTAAGATCCACTATTAACCAAGCTTGAGTGTTAATCGAGCACCAGTGTTAACCAAGAATCAGTGTTAACCGAGAATCAATGTTAACCAAGGATTAGTATTAACCAAGCATCAGTGTTAATCGAGCATTAGTGTTAACAAAGAATTAGTGTTAACCAAACATTAGTGTTAACCAATCATCTTTATGAAAGGTTCCTGATGCCTTGGTTGGATTTCCAGAGGCTTACAAACTACTTCACACACACACACAACTAAAAAAAATCAACTAAAAAACTAGAGTGTTTGTTGATCGACTTGACCCATTTTTCCACTCAGTCATTACAAGAGTGAATGAACAAAACACTTTACAAACCAACAAAGCTAATATAAGAGTCCTTAAGGGTCTTTCACCCTAGTTCTTTAGGTTCTCTTGCACCATACTCTCCCAACAGAGAGAAATCAACTTCTAGGTGATTAGATCAGGTTGGGGTCAATGCCCAATTTCTTGAACTCGGTCTTCTGCACCCATGTGGCTTCAGAATCAGCTTTTCCATGCCACTTGACTAGATGCTCCATGTATGTCTTTTTTCTAGTCTGCTTAGAAAATCTAGAATTTAGAATCTTCTCTGCTCTTGGTTTTTGGGCTACTGGAAGTTTTAGTGCCTTGATATCCTCTATTGTTGTTGTTAAATCAAGATCTTCTTCTAGAATTGGTCCCTTGTAGGACACTAGATCTCGCACATTAAAGACTGGAGATAAACCTATATTAGTAGGAAGGTAACCTTTGTAAGTATTAGACCCATACTTTTCCAAAATTTCACAAGAGCCTATCTTTCTCATCTGAAGCTTACTCGGGACACCTTTTTGCAACCGTGCTTTCTTTAGGTGCACCATGACCAAATCTCCAACTTGAAACTGAACATCTCTTTTCCTTTCATCTGCCTTCTTCTTTGTGTGATTTTTACTCTCCACTAATGTCTTCTTGAGAGTATCATGGACTTCTTTCATGGACTGAGCAAAATCTTCAGCATAACCACTCTTCTCTACATTGTTTCCAAGATCCATGAGTTCACATATACCCCTGGTATGAATCCCATATACTATTACAAAAGGCATTTTTCCAGTGGATCTATTGAATCTATCATTGTAGGAAAACTCTACCTATGCAAGTAACTAATCCCATGACTATCCATATTCTTTTATGAGACATCTCAAAAGATTTCCTAAGCTTTGGTTCACCACTTCAGTCTCACTGTCGGTTTGTAGGTGAAAAGCCAAGATAAAGGAAAGATTTGTACCAAGCTTTTGCCATAAGGTTTTCCATAAATGACTCATAAACTTAAAGTTTCGGTCTAATACAATACTCAAAGGTAATCCATGTATCCTCACTACTTCTCTGAAGAAAATATGTGCTATATAGAATGCATCATGTATGGTCTTGCATGGCACAAAGTCAGCCATCTTTCTAAATCTATCCACAATCACAAAAATATTTTCCATTCTTTGCTTGGTCTTAGGAAGTCCAACCACAAAATCCATGCTGATACACTCCCAAGGTCAGTTTGGGATTGGAAGTGGTTGATACAATCCTGCATTTAATGAAGTGCCCTTGGCCTTTTGACAAACTATGCAAGTCTCTACATACTTCTGAACATCTTTTCTCATTCTCGGGCAATATTAGTACCTTTGTACCAATTCTAAGGTTTTATGCACCCCAAAATGTCCACTCATTAAATTATTACGCTTCTCTTGCAATAAGTTCTCCCTCATTGAAGCTTTCGGTACACATATTTGTCCTCATTTAAATAGAATACCTTCTTGTATGGTGAAATTAGAATACTCACTATGAAAGTGATTATGAAAATCTTGACATACCTTGTATGCTGCTGAAAATTCTTCATCTGCTGAATACAAATGCTTGAAGCTGTATATACCAATGCTTCTTAACTGAATTTCTTGCACCATGAGAAACCTTCTACTCAATGCATTTTCTACCTTTTTCTATACTCCCTTCTTGTGATTGATGGTGAAGGTGTAGGCTTGAATATGCTCTACCCATTTCATATGCTTATGACCTAGTTTGTCTTGAGAATTTAGAAAACTTAAAGCTTGATTATCGGTAAAGACTACAAATTATTTGGGAAGGAGATAATGTCTCCATTTCCTTAGTGCTTGTACTAATGTGTACATCTCCAAATCATATGAGGAATACTTCCTCTTTGCATCATTCAATTTTTTGCTATGAAAAGCTACTAGTTTTCCCTCTTGACTCAAAACTGCACCTATTGCAACATTGCTTGCATCACATTTCATAGTAAATAACTTATCAAAGCTGGGAAGTGTAAGAATAGGTTGATTTTTTATCCTTTTCTTCAAATCCGCAAATCCTTTATTAGCCTACTCATTCCATTGTAACTTTGCTTTCATACCTCCTTTTATGGTATCTAAAATAGGTGCACTGATTTTACTAAACTGCCTGATGAACTTCATGTATAACTGTGTTAATCCATTGAAGCTTCTTACTTTTGTGGCTGACTTAGGTGTAGTAAAATTCAAAATTGTTTCCACCTTGCTGATATCCATCTTCAAGTTACCTTTTGAGATAAAAAAACCCAAGTATACAAGTTCTTGCTTCATGGAATCACTCTTCTCCAAGTTGATTGCCAACTTCTCTTCATGCAATATTTGCATCACCATTTACAAATGTCTGAGATGATCCTCCTTGGTTTTTATGAACACTAAAATGTCATCTAAGTACGCTAAAACCCATTTTCCAATGAAGTCTTTCAATAAATAATCCATTAACCTCATAAATGTGCTTGGGGCATTTGATAACCCAAAAGGCATAACAAGCCACTCATAGAGTCCCTTAGTAGTCTTAAAAGCAGTCTTCCACTCATCTCCACCTTTGATTCTTATCTGATGATAACCACTCTTAAGATATATCTTGGAATAATACTTATCTCCACCTATTCCATCCATCAAATCCTCTATCCCATGGATTGGAAATGTATACCAAATGGTGATCCTATTTATGGCCTTGGAATGTGTACATAACCTCCGAATACCATTCTTCTTTGGGGCTAGGAATATGGGAACAACACATGGAATTATGATCCTTCTAATCAGTCCTTGACCAAGCAACTCTTAAATTTTGTTGTCTATCTCTGCTTTCTATTATGGAGTCATTTTATAGGCATCTTTATTGGGAAGTGAGGCTCTTGGGTGAAGTCAATCTGATGACTAATAGATCTCTCAGGTGGTAGACTAGCTGGTTGACGATTGATGGGGAGCTCCTCTCCTATAGCCTTCTAGATCTCTATAATACCTTCTCTTGGTCTTCTTTAGGGTCTCTATCTCTACCCTAACTAGAGGATTTCTCTTTGATCCTCAATTTCACTAGGAGCTCTCCACCAACTTCAACCTCTTCACTAATCTCTCCTCCATGGCCTTCTTGCATCCATGGATCAACTAGCCTCCTACCACTCCAATGGTTTCAAATTCCTACAGATTAGTTTCTTATCTCCCCTTAGGTCTAATCCAACCTCTATGGATTCAATTTTATGGATCCTTCACCTATTTTCCAATCTGGTTCCAAATTGTTAGTCTTTTAGGCCTTGTAGCCTTTTTAGGCCTATTAGCCCTCCTAATCACTGAAAAGGTGATTTTTCTCCTAAAACCCCTTCACATCCCTAGAAAATAAATTGCACATTCTTTGTGTGTTTTTCCTCCCCTTCAAGATTTTCTAGGTCTCCAATTCCTATCTTGTCCGTACAATGGACTTTCACCATACCCCTAAAAATAAGGGTTTCTAGGGCATGATGGCTGGTTTAGTTTCTTGAACTTCTTCCACTAATCTAATGAGCTCCTCTAAACTCCTCCTTCCATCAAATGGTATGCACCTCATGCCCCTACACTCCACTATCATTTATTGGCACATACCAATCAACTGGCAATCATCATTATTGCTGACCTACTAACTCACCCTAGCCAAAATAGATAGTACTTTCCTAGGGCCTAAAAGTTCTCAAGATTCCCCTACACACACAGACTCCACAAGCCATATTTACAAATTATATACAAGGCTCTAATTAATTCCAAGTGGTCATGGAGTTTGAACAACAAGAACACAATTAAAAGCCATCTTTTACATGACTAGACCAAAACTGGCCAATGAACTCACAAAATGCATGAAATTAAACAAAAATTAACTAGAAAGATCAATTCACTAATCTAATTCCACAAATAACATAGAAAATACATTTCAAACACTCTCCATGCTTTCATTCAATCCATTCAATCCAATAAAGTGATGGATGATGGCTCTGTAACTTAATTACACTGCAAATTGGTTCTTCTCAAACACCATTTCATACCATATGAAATCTAACCATTAGATGAGGGTTCAAATAACCTTATATACTTCCATCCCACCTATCTAGACCCTCTATTTTTGATTTGGGCATCATAAGAGCTGATTCCTAAAATCTAGGAAAAGTTGTCATGACAACTTTGACAACTTTTGTCAAAATGTCACTTTCTCAACTTTGAGGGTCCTAATTGGTTCCAAACCTTAGAAAATGACCTCAAATGACTTAATAACATTAAAAAATTAAAAATCTTCCGAATTTGTAACTTTGGTCAACCCTTTGACTTTTTAGTTGACTTCTAGGTTCTAGAACCCTAGAATCAACTAAACTCAATCCACACACAAACCCTAATATTTCCTAGCACTAATCACACCTCAAAACACACAAGGGACTTTATAGATTAGTCCTTATTCGTGGATGTTTTTCCAAACCAACGTACAAGCCAAAATTTCTAAAGATCTACCTAAAGACCTTAGGGTGCTCCTGCACCATCCTCCCCCTGCAACAAGAAAGTTAAGGTACCTGTGGTGTCAGGAACTCCTCATTGATTCGATTCTTTTTGAAGTAACTCTCAGCTATCCAAGTGGCTTCTGACTCTGGTTGTTGTCTCCACTTCACTAGATGCTCCATATAGACTTTGTGTCTTGTCTTCTTCTTTAATTTTCAATCTAATATCTTTTCCACTTGTGGCTTGACTTGTTCCAGAGTCTTGAACTCTCCCATATTCTTATGCACCTTTATATTGTACTGTAACTCATCCATATCTGGCCCCTTATACTTTATCAAATCCTTCACATTGAAGATTGGAGAGATTGACATCTCCTTGGGCAACTCCACCTTGTAAGAATTGGGTCCATACTGATCCAATATCTTGCAAGGTCCAATTATTTTCATATGTAGCTTACTAGGTATCCCCTTTTGTAGTCTTTCCTTATTAGGAACACCATTACTAACTCTCCCACTTTAAACTACAAATATCTTCTTCCCTCATCTCCTTTTGCCTTCAACTTCTGATTGGCCTCCATTAAGGTCTTTTACACGTGTTCATGAACTTCCTTAATTGATTGTGCGAAGTCATCAGCATGCCCACTAACTCCCTCATATCATTTGAGGTCTTTGAGCTCCATCACACCCCTTGGATGTACCCCATACACAATCTCAAATGGAGTTTTTCCTGTAGTCCTATTTGTGTTATCATTATAGGCAAATTCTTCCTGTGGAATAACTTGCTCCCATCCTTTTCCATATTCCTTTGTCAGACATCTAAGAGAGTTCCCAAGAACTCTATTGATTAATTCAGTCTTCCCATCCATTTGAGGATGATAGGTAGATCCATGATAATTTTTTGTACCCAGTCTCTTCCATAGGGTCTTCCAAAAGTGACCCATGAACTTCACATCCCTGTCTGCAATAATTCTCATTGGTAGGCCATGAATCCTCACTATTTCCTTGAAGAACAAGTAGGCAATATGGCTGGCATCATGGGTTGTTTTTCATGGTATGAAGTGGCTCATTTTACTAAACCTCTCTACCACTACAAACACACTATCTAAACCAGTTGGAGTCCTAGGTAACCCCACTATGAAGTCCATACTTATGCACTCCTAAGGTCTACTTGGGATGGGTAATGGCTGGTAAAGTCCTATATTTGATGAAGTGCCTTTATCCTTCTGACATATTCCACACTACTCCACATATCTTCTCACTTCCTTATGCATCTTTGGCCACCAATAGAACCTTTGCACTAATTCCAATGTCTTATTTAGTCCAAAGTGTCGACCTAGGCTCCCATTATGTTTCTCCTGAATGAGGTTCTCCCTCATTGAGCCTTTTGTAACACAAAGATGATTTCATTTGAATAGAAACCCATTATGAAATGCATACTCTACAAACTCACTATGAAAGTGATTCTCAAAATCTTTGCACACTTTGTAAATCTCTGAGAAATCTTAATCTCCCTCATATAGGTCTTTAAATCCTTTAACTCTTGTACTTTGCAACTGAATCTCTTGGATGGTGAGTAGTCTCCTACTAAGGGAATCTGAAACTTTGTTTTGCACCCCCTTCTTATGTTTTATAGTGAAGGTATATGACTGTAGGAACTCCATCCATTTTATGTGCCTCAAGTTAAGCTTGTCTTGAGTGTTTATGTAACTCAATGCTTGGTTATTTGTAAAGACAATAGACTCTTTAGGAAATAGATAATTCCTCCACTTCTTTAAGGCTTGAACAAGAGCATATAGCTCCAATTCATAGGAAGAGTACCTAGACTTATCCTCATTTAGTCTTTCACTAAAAAAGGCCACAAGCCTGCCTTCTTGGATTTGGACAACTCCTACTGCAATGCTGCTTGCATCACACTTCACAATGAATGGTTTATGAAAGATAGGTAATAAAAATATAGGTTGAGTGGCTACTTCTCTTTTCAACCTTTCAAACCCCTCATTAGCTACCTTATTCCATATGAATTTAGTCTTCAATCCTCCTTTGATAGTCTGTAGGAGTGGAGCACAAATCTCATTGAATCTCTTAATGAACTTCCTATAGAATTGGGCTTACCCATGGAAGATCCTAACTTTATTGCCTATCTTAGGATTAGGCCAGTCCAATATAGCCTCTACTTTCTCTTTATCCATTTTCAAATAACCCTTGGAAACTACAAAGCCAAGGTAGACTAGCTCTTCCTTCATGAACTCACTCTTCTCAAGGTTCATGGTGAGTTTCTCCTCCTGCAACTTCTTCAACACTAACTCCAAGTGTTTCATATGATCCTCTTTTGTTTTACTAAATATAAGGATGTCATCTAAATATACAACTACAAAAACTCCTATATATTCCTTCAAGGCCTCATTCATCACCCTCATAAAGGTGCTTGGTGCATTGGTAAGCCCAAAGGGCATAATAACCATTCATACAACCCCTCTATAGTCTTAAATATAGAATTCCTCTCATAACCTTACTTCATCCTAATTTTATAGTACCCACTCTTCAAGTCAATTTTAGAGAAGTACTTAGCACCCCCCAAGCAATCCATCAAGTCTTCTATTCTAGGAATTGGAAATCTATACCTGATATTTATCCTATTTATTGCCCTAGAATCAGTACACATCCTCCACTTACCTCCCTTCTTATGAGCCAACACCACTAGGACAACACAAGGGTTGATGCTTTTCCTAATCAATCCTTGATCTAACAACTCTTGCACTACCTGGCTATCTCCTTGTTTTTCTCTGGTGTCATCTTGTATGTAGCTTTGTTTGGCAAGGATGCTCCTGGTATGAAGTCAATTTGATGATTTATCTCCCTCTTTGGTGGTAGTGAAGCTGGTGTACCCTCACAAATTATATCCTTGAACTGATCCAATAGTTCTCTCACCTATTTTGGCATACGTGTTTTCTTATGAGTCTCCTCGTCCTTTGGATTAAACAAGATTGATAGCCAACTTATTCATCTTTCATATCCCTTAGGAATTCTTTTCCATTCATCAACATGGCATTCGATTCTGCCTTCTCGACTATGTCCTCTTCTATTAAAGAATTTATTTTAAAAGTTACCCCATTTTTCTTGAAGTAGTACTTGTTATCTTTCTCATTATGGATAGCTTCTCTATCATACAGCCATGGTTTTCCAAGTAATAGATGGCAAGCATCCATTGGAAGCATATCACATAGTATCCTATCCTGATACTTTCCAATGCAAATTTTACCCACACTTGTTTACTCACCAAGACATTTTGTCCCTTATTCAACCATGTAACTTTATAACATGTGGGATTTTGGTGAGCTTCAACTTCTCCACTGCCTCCTCAGATATGACATTATATGTTGACCCTAAATCAATGATCACCTTGCATACTTTCCACAATATCTTACACTTCACTCTGAAAAGAGCCCTCCTCTACTTGTGTTCATCTTTGGTGTGTGTCTTGATCAGTATTCTTCTCAACATAAGGTGTTCTCCTTTCTCTTAATCTAGGCTCACCTCTGATTGTTTAGAGAAATCTTCTTCTTGGACATAAGCTATCTTCTTCTCCCCTTGTGAGGATGCTGGTTTATCTGGACACCTATATGTAGGATGCCCCATCTATCCACAATTGTAACATTTCATAGAGGAAAAGTGAGATTCCCCCAAAACCTCATGATCTTCCTCTACCACTATTGAATGAAATTCTTCCTATGTTATTGTATCCACCCCTACTGCTTGTTTCTTGTCCTTACTCTAAATATTTGGAGTCCCCTATTCCTCTACTATCACTGCCTATTCCACTTGAACCTCCTCTATGGCCACCTCTATTGTCTCTACCCCTTCCTCTACCTCTGAAGCTAGAATCCTACCTCTTCTTGAGTTTTTCTTCCACTTTCAAAGCTATTTGAAAACAACTATAAATGGAAGTGAGGGTAAAGAGACTGAGTTATTCTTGAATGTTCCACCTTAACCCATTAAGGTATCTTGAATGTTTGATACTCTTTGTCTCCTGGATTCTTGATCTAAGAATTTTTTTTTGAAATTCTTTGGTATAGGCTGGCACATCTAGGTCTTTTTTCCTAAGGTTCTGCCTCTTCTTATGTAGTCGAATGTCATAATATTTTGGAAGGTAATTCTCCTTCACCTTTGCAACCATTGTCTTCCAATTTTTTATGGGCTTCTTTCCCTCTTTCGCTCTTTCTTCCAGCAAGAACTTCCACCATGTGAGTGCTTTCCCTCTTAGCCTTGACTTGGCTATCTTCACCTTTTGTGCTTTTGTAATCCCATCACACTCGAAGTGATTCTACATCCATTCAAGCCATTCCATAACCACTTCAGTGTCCATCTTACCAGAGAATAATGATACTCCTTCTAGAGCCTTCCCACTCAATGCCTTGAGTGATTTGAGGAATGGTCCCTCAGGTAGAAGAGGATCAGGCTCTGGTTCTACTTCCTCTTCTACTGGTTTCTTTCCTTTTTCTAACCCTTAATGCATTTCTTCTCTCAACTTGCTAGCAGTCTCTACCACTTCTTCCATCTATATCTTCATTTCCTAAATTTCCTCTTCAAGAAGCCAATTCTTGATTTGTTTCTTTGACAAATCCTTGGTGAACTCTGCATTGGTCACGGTGATGCTCTCACCTATGGATTCACTCCACTCTCACATGCACTAATCCACTCCCTAGCCTTTTACTATCTCTAATACCAATTTTATGGGGAGATCCTCTCCTAGAGCCTTCTAGCTCTCTCTAAGACCTTCTCTTGGTCTTCTTTAGGGTCTCTATATCTACCCTAACTATAGGATTCCTCTCTGATCGCCAATTTAACTAGGATCTCTCCACCAACTTCAACCTCTTCACTAATCTCTACTCCATAGCCTTCTTGCATCCATGACTCAACTAGCCTCCTACTACTCCAATGGTATCAAATTCCTAAGGATTGGTTTCTTAACTCCCCTTAGGTCTAATCCAACCTCTATGGATTCAATTTTGTGGATCCTTCACGCATTTTACAATCGGGTTCCAAAGTGTTAGACTTTTAGTCCTTGTAGCCTTTTTAGGCCTATTAGCCCTCCTAATCACTGAAAAGGTGATTTTTCTCCTAAAACCCCTTAACACCCATAGAAAATAAATTGCATATTCTTTGTGGGTTTTTCCTCCCCTTCAAGATTTTCTAGGTCTCTGTTTCCTATCTTGTCCGTACAATGAACATTCACCAAACCCATAAAAAAAAGGGTTTCTATGGCATGATGGATGGTTTGGTTTCTTGAACTTCTTCCACCGATCTAATGAGCTCTTTTGAACTCCTACTTCCATAAAATTTTCTGAACCTCATGTCCCTACACTCCACTATCACTGATTGGCACATACCAATCAACTGGCAATCATCATTGTTGCTACACTACTCAGTCACCCTAGCCAGAATAGCTAGTACTCACCTATGGTCTAAAAGTTCTCAAGCTTTCCCTACACACACACACACTCCACAAGACATATTTACAAATTATATAAAAGGCTCTAATGGATTCCAAGTGGTTATGGAGTTTTAACCACGAGAACACCAAGAAAATCCATCTTTTACATGACTTGACCAAAACTAGCCAGTGAACTCACAAAATGCAAGAAATTAAACAAAACTTAACCAAAAAGAAAAACTGAATAATCTAATGCTACAAAGAACTTAGAAACTACATTTCAAACACTCTCCATGCTTTCATTCAATCCATTCAATCCAATAAAGTGATGGATGATGGCTTTGTAACTTAATTACACTGCAAATTGATTCTTCTCAAACAACAGTCCATACAATATGAAATCTAAATGTCAGATTAGGGTTAAAATAACCTTATATACTTTCATCCCACCTATCTAGACCCTTTGTTTGGGATTTGGGCATCATAAGAGCTGATTCCTAAAATCTAGGAAATGTGGTCATGACAACTTTAAAAGTTGTCATGACAACTTTGACAACTTTTGTGAAAAATGTCACTTTCTCAACTTTGAGGGTCCTAATTGGTTCCAAACCTTACCAAATGACCTCAAATGACTTAATAACATTAAAAACTTAAAAATATTCCCACTTTGTAACTTTGGTCAACCCTTTGACTTTTGAGTCAACTTCTAGGTTCTAGACCCCTAGAATCAACTAAACTCAATACACACACAAACCCTAATCTTTTCTAACACTAATCACACCTCAAAACACACTATGGAATTTATATATTAGTCCTTATTCATGGATGGTTCGCCAAACCAACCTACAAGCCAAAATTTCTAAATATCTACCTAAAGACCTTAGGGTGCTCCTGCACCAACCATCACTAATGATGTCTTGATATTGACTCAACAACTCTTTCACTTCTAAGGGTAACTCTTCCTTCTTATCCCCTTTATCATTCTTTGGATTTTGAACCAAAGCAAAGCCTACTCCATATACTTCCTCCAAATTTTGTAAGAACTCTTTCTCACCTACTAAAAATATGTTTGGACCCTCTTTCTTTACTTCACCTTGTTCCAAGATTGACTGAATCTTGAAGATTACTCCATCTTTCTTAAATGAATAGGAGTTCTTAGCTCCATCACATACTGCAACTCTCTCAAACTACTAAGGTCTACCCAATAATAGATGACAATCATCCATGGGCAGTATATCACGCAAGACTTGGTCCTTATATCTCCCTATGGAAAATTCTACCAAAGATTGTTCATTAACTAATACATGTTGATCTTTATTCAGCCAAGTAACCCTATAAGGATTAGTATGAGGAATTATTTTCAACTTTAACTTTTCAATAGCTTCTAAAGAAACAATGTTATCAACAGAGTCTGAATCTATGATAATTATATAGACTTTACTGAGTGCCTTGCATTTGATTCAAAATAAAGATCTTCTTTGGCTTGTCTCTTCTTTACTGGGTTCTTTGAGCAGTGCTCTACAAATCATTAGATTCTCTCCATTCTCAGAATCTAGGGCAACTTCTGCTATCTTGCTGCTAGAAGACTCTTCTTGCACATAGTGGACTCTCCTTTCTCCTCCTTGTGATGTAGAACTCTTCTTAGGACACCCTTATGCAGGATGTCCAAATTGCTGACAGTTGTAACACTTCATTGAAGAGAAGAAAGATCCTCTTCCTTGGTTATTAGTTCTTCCTCTTGAACTGCTATTTGAACCTCTTCCTCAGTTATAACCACCTCTTGTGTTACTGGATTCTCCTTGATTCTCAGTGAGTTTGGACTCACTCTGATTTCTTCCTCCATATCCTCCTCTATGACCTATGTTGTCTCTTCCTCTTCCTATGCTATTTGAATCTTGCTTCTTGATTTTTTCCTCCACTTTGAGGGCTAGCTGGTAACATTGGTGTATAGTCTTGGGGTTTAAGAGACTAATTTACTCTTGGATACTCTACTTGAGACCATTAAGGTACCTAGACACTTTCAGGCTTTCTTCTTTAATCACATGCAACCTTAAGCATGGCTTGTTAAACTCTTCTATGTAGGGACTGACTTCTAAATATTTTTGTCTCTGATTCTATCTCTTTTTGTGCAAATTCACTTCATAATCATCAAGAACAAAGTTTCCCTCATCTTGGCTGCCATACCTTTCCAACTAGTTATGGGGTTCTTTCTTTCTTTCTTCCTCTCATTTTGGACAAACTTCCACCAAGTGAGAGTAGTTCCTCTCAATCTTGTTTTGGCTATTCTTACTTTCTTAGCTTTGGTCAAATTATCACAGTCAAAGTGATTTTAAAGACCTTATATCCATTCCATGATTAATTCTGGTTCCATCTTGCCACTAAATAGAGGCACACCTTCTAAGGTCTTACCACTCATTGCCTTCAATGCTTTCAAGAATGGCTCTTCTTGAAGCACAGGGTCTGGCTCTGGTATAATTACTTTATTGGCCACTGCTTTACCCTTTCCATCAGCTTCTCTCATCCCTTCACTAACTACTGCAATCCTAAGCTACACTTCTTCCCACTTACCAACCATTTCAGCCAATTATTCCTTCAGGAGTCTATTCTCCTCCTTTTTCACTTCCACATCTTTTGTGAGTTCCGCATTGGTCACCATCTTGGATGAGTCAAAAAAATTCCTATAGATAACATCTAAACAACACATGCCCAAATATTTTAGGGCTCTGATACCAATCTGATGCGGGACTGGAGTCTCATTGCTACTACATAGCTATCTTGGCTCTGCTCTGAGATCTTTCTCCTAGATCTCTTAGGGTATTCACAACCCTAAACTAAGGTAAGTCACTACCATCTTTACCTCCCCTTCAATACTAAGTCCCCATCAATATGTTATTCATCTTTCTCACTGAACCTACAAAAATAGATTCATTCTACTCACTCAATCAATGTTTTCAAAACATTTCTTTTATTCTCCTCCCTTGCTGGACTATTACCAATCTTGCCTAGGGTAAGATATCCAAAATTGTCACTGTTTCTTCTCCTACCAAAAAGAAAAAGGGAACTATGTACAAGGGATCCTCTCAAGTTCCATCCCCACACATGATTGTCACCATATACTCAGGAATCTCAAGGGGCCATTACTGTTTACAGCCCAAAATGACTGAAGAACTAACAACTTCTAAAATGCAAACAATGTAAACTAATCTACTTGCATGGAAAAGGAACAACAAAGTGCTATATTCACTAAACACATAGTCTACAACTTCTCATTTCTAGAAACAAAATCAAAACACTATAATAATCTGCAACTTTGTAACTTTCAATAACTTTTTCCTCTTTTGCAACCTCTAATTTTCAAAATGAAGGCTTGAGATTTTATTATTAACCATCCTATCATTGGAACAACCCTAGCTACCCAATCATTTGTAAGAATCTCTTCTGGAACCACTACAACTGCCCATACTGTCCGTTAAAGACAAGATCTACTTTTTACGGGCCATTAGGACTGAATTTACTGAGCAATAGTAAAGCAAAACCGTGCACTAGTCGCAACCAGTGTTAAGAAAGCTCCAATGTTAACAGAGCTCTAGTGTTAACCGAGTATCATTGTTAACTAAGCTCAAGTGTCAACTGAGCTCCAGTGTTAACCAAGCACTAGTTTTAACCAAGCATCAGTGTTAACCAAGAATCAGTGTTAACCAAGCATCAGTGTTAATCGAGCATCAGTGTTAACCAAACATCAGTGTTAATTGGGCATCTTTACAAAAGGTTCCTGATTCCTTGGTTGGATTTCCAGAGGATTACAAACTACTTTACACACACATGTACACAACTAAAAGAAACCAACTAAGCAACTAGAGTTTTTTTTCATCAGCTTGACCCATTTTTCCACTCGTTCATTTCAAGAGTGAATGAACAAAACACATTAGAAACCAACAAAGCTAATCTAAGAGTCATTAAGGGTCTTTCAACCTAGCTCTTTAGGTGCTCCTGCACCAATTAATTTTTAAATTTCATTTCTAATTACTCGTAAAGATTTCCCATCACCTAAAATATATACTTTGGGCTTGTCTTATTAAAATTCCATTGCTATATCACACAAGTGTTGTACTGTTATTCCCAAATTATCCCTTATTTTTAGACTTGATGTGACCTAAAAAGTCTATAATTAAACTATGTGGCAACTCGTAGTTAGATTTATAATTTCTTCTGTTAAAGTTCCATTAACATTGTTTATGTCAAGAACAACAGAATATTGCTAAAGAAGGTCCATATTTTTAAAAGAAGAAATTTGAAATTCAAATAGGAATAAGGTAATTGTCAATTGCAAAGCAGAAAAGTTGAAAATTGACAAGCTTAGGCTACATCGTAAACTTGGAGGCAAAAATGTGGAACAAATAGGAGGGAAGTTGTAGCAACATGAGCAAGTGATTCATGGTGTTTTTCTTACAGATGTCAAATGAGTAAGGAGGTTTAATGCATGTGGTTGGTTGGAATATTTTTTGAAATTAGCAGAGTTTGATGAATAAGTAGCAGCTGAATTTATAAATACATTTGAGAATGGGAAATAAATCATATGGAAATTGACGGTTGTCACAATAGAAGAATGAATAGAAGAGGTAACAAGGTTACCAGCAATTGGGGAATACTACCCCAATGCGCATGACACCAAGTCATCTCGGGCCCAGTTTACCCTACCAAGTGACCCTCCTTTGGAGATTAACAAGCAAGGGTGCAAACAAATGTCTCTTCCTCTACTATTTAATGAATTGGAAATGTACATTATCATGTATTTGACTGGTGAAGGGATATTTTAAAATTTTAATGCACATCATTTTACATTACTTAGCTACGTAAGGCATGATCTTCCAGTGAATGTTTGTAATTTATTATATAACATGCTAAGTATAAGTGCCAAGGAAAGGAAAAAGAGGAATGTAAATTTTTCCACCCACCATGCCATAATCAAATTGCTTGTCAAGAAATCTTGTAGGGAGGTATCTCCTTTAGCATGGTTAGAATTTGTCTAGCATAAAACCCTGCAACCTTAGGTTGACCCTATTGAGAAACCTACAAATGATGATGCAACACCCATTGAACCATCTATTGAGAAGGAAACCCAAGAAATAGAAACTAAAAATCTTCAAAAAAATATCCGTTCACCTGCTCATATGAGAAATGTACCTACTACTACCCAAAATAAAGGAAAATGAAAAGTACGAGAAGGAACTTCTATTTCAGTAGCTGAACCAAAAAACCACATAGCCTTGAAAGGGAAGAAAACAAAATCGGCTCTAGTAGCAGCTACTCCTACAGCAGAGAGACCAAAGAAGGTTATCAAGAAAGAGGATGTGGAGGTTGAGGAAAATCCTATGCAAGGAAGCCCAAGAATGAGAGGATAACATCCTAAAGTGTCCTTAGATAGCCAATTTGTTTCTTTGAAGAAATGTGATAGAGAACTCCATGTGCAAATTGTTCCAGATGATTCCCCAAATAAGTCTGAAATCCCAGACATTTCTCAAAATCCAATAAAGGAATGTGATGATGAACCTAATATATGTCCAAATAACCCCCAAAGAGCCATCAAAATATCTCAGAGAGAAATGAGGAAGAAGTTCCAATACCTCATTAGTCAACCTACTCAAAGAGTTCCCTAGTCCCTTATAAAAGAATCTAGTTTACCAGCTACTTACAGAAAGCATGGAAAGAACAAAGGAGGAAAAACAATTAGGTAAAAGAATGTGGTCCATCCACTTTACAATCACTGCTCTTTGGTTTATACAATAAATATGTTTTTACAAAAACCTTATGGAAAGAAGAGAAGAAGAAAATTTAGAAGGTAATAACAAACCAAAGTGAGGAGATAAAACACCTAAAAGAACAATTGGCATACAAGCAAAGGATGGAACATGTCCTGAAGTTGGATACTCAAATAATAAATTGCAGGCCACCTTCTAAGGTTTATGCTATATGTTTGAAAGAACAGTTCCTTTTGTTCCAACTAATGACAACCTTAAAAGATAGACTCTGGTTTTAAAACAACCCAAGAATTTTATGGCCTATATTAGACCCTTCCTTCATGGAAAGAGAACTTACATTGTGAGTTGTACTTACATAACTTCATTATCCCTACAAAAACTAAATGGAACACTTTACTCTACATAGGGGATATACACCTGAGGACATTATTGTCCTCGATGAATAATGAAGCAAACTATGATAGACAACTTGAAAATTATAGAGATCAGGAGAAGTTAGAGCCCTTCTCATTAAGGGTAGAAAGTAACAAACTTGATGTGTTGGTCAGGGATTGGTTTAGCCTAAAAAAAAGAGGAAAATATTTTATATCAGATCATAGGTCAATCCAGAGTATGAGGGAATGTCTTACTTTATTTTTCAAAGAGCCCTAGCTGGTTCTAGAAGCAGGTGGAGTTGACTACTAGAAATATTTAAGAAATGAGAGCCACACAACCCTATCAACCTCGAGGAAGCTATTCATAGAGCACCAAAATATATCCATCTAGGTAGGCAAATTAGACAAGAGCTCTGGTGTCCACTTACCATGCAGCCATCTATGCTCCTATGGCCCCTTAATGAAACCAATGCTTCAAGGATTGACTGACTACAGGAGGACTACAAGTTGGATTTATTGGGAAGGAAAAGAGGTTTCTACTACACCTTCAAGAACTAGAGAAGAGGAAATAAAGAGGTAGGAGAATTCTGAGGAATTACAAGGAGATGCAATGCTTAAGGACAAGCATTACACTTACCAGGAGGCAAGTCCCTCGGAATAGCATAGATCAATGTCGATGATTCCCAATGGATGATCACAGAGAGGTACATGATATGGTTGATAAAACAATAGGAGGAAAAAAAGAAATGGGAACTGAGGTTCCCATACATGAATCAAGAGGACTTGAAGAGTCAGAAGTCCAAGGAGGAGATGTATCCCGACCAGAAGAAGTCGAAGAAGAAAGAGAGATACAACAAGAACATGGAAGTAATACAACCATGAAGCAATTGCAATTTGAAAAGGAAACTGGACCTCTGGGAACAACCATAACTTTTGATGTAGTGCTTTTAATCCCAATCAGTGATCAGAGTTTGCTGACATTACCTGATGCAATGACCAACATAGTTGCTACCATATTCCAACAAGTAGATCTAAATGAGTTGCCTCAACCACCTCCACCACCCAGCCCACCTATGAAAGATATCTTTGGACTTGGTATGCAGGGAGAGAAAATAAATAAAGGTGAAGATCCCATCAATATAGAGGAAAACACACCCAAGGAAGAACCTAGATTTAACCCTGGGGATACATTGAGTTTGGGGATATTAATAAGCAGGGGAGTCGCCCTGCTGCAGTGGTTAGTGGAGTATCGGAAAAGAAAATCTCCAATGACCATCACTACCCCACTCTCACTGGAAAAAATTTTGGCCAAAGGCCAAGTTCTCATGAGGCCTAAGAAGGCTTGCACCCTTCATAGCACCTGAAGGGCCCCATACGGCAATGTAGTGGCAATAATTATTGCCCCTCCTGCAAGAAAATAAGATTCAGAGGTTCCCACTGAAAAGTGTGTGATCCCGGAGGTGCCTCTAGGAAAGAGAACTTTGAAAGGGGAATTGGAACTCATGAATGAAATGAGCTAGGCTATTCATATGCGGTATCAAAATAAATCCCAAAAGGTGAAGGAGTTGAGGGTTACCAATGCCAGTTTTTTTAGACTCTTGATAGAGTTAGTGTGCCCCTTCACTTCCAAAACACCCGGACCTTCGGTCTCTGGGAAATTTCTCCCTCAAGGTGATGTTGATGCATTGAGGGCCATGAAAAAGAAGGTGCTGGTGGTAGATGAATAGATGGACCAGTAGATTGGGGCCATAATAATTTTTCTTTTTGAATCTCTCATAGATTTCTTTCGGGCATATGAAACAGTAAAGCAAGTAGAGGCCACCATTCCTTAGTGGCAGGGAGAGATTGACAAATATGAAGAATGGTGGGATGCCTTACTGGAGATTCTAAATCATAGGTAGGATAATGTAACAACTAAAATCATCCTAGGGGAAGAGTCACATGGGTTCCTCATGACTCAATAGTTTAGACTTGCATTCAAATTCAAAACCAGCAAGCAACTTGTAAGTGTACTTGAGGAACAACTATAGGCGGTCTATTTCCTATGGGATGGGTATACTTCTCTCATCATGGAAATTACATTGGATGATCCTCTCATTCCTGGGACATACTCCCATTAATTCCATACTTTGTAAGTTAGATGTAGTGGCACTCCTACATTTTGGTCTGCAGTGATTATCAGACCAAATGGGTTGAAGTAAAGGCCATGAAGCACGAGAGGGATCATAAAGTAGAAGAAGTTTTGTATGAGGATATCTTCACCAGATATGGAGTGCCAAGAGAACTTGTAACAGATTAGGGAGCACAATTCACATCAAATATGATAACAAAAATCATGAAGGAATACAACATTAGATCTAGTCCCTACCATCCTCAAGCCAATGGTCAGGAAAAAGTTACAAACGGAGAGATGGAAGCCATTTTAACAAAAACTAGTTCATCTGCACCACCAAGATTGGAGCAACAAACTCACAAAATCCATCTGAGCATATAGAAAAACCTGGAAGGCCATCACAGGGTTAACTCCATTTGAGTTATTATATGGGAAAGAAGTAATGTTACCAATTGAATTTGAGCACAAAAAATTTCGCACAACACTGGAGTTAAACATTGACCTTCCTACAGCATAGAAAGAGTGACTACTGCATCTCAATTCCTTGGATGAAATGCATAAATCTGCATTGGATAGCACAAAGATAGTACAAAATTAAGGAAGAAGTGGCACAACTCTCATATTAAGAGCAAACAATTTCAAGTTTGTCATTGGGCATTATTGTATGATTTTAGATTCAATGAAATACCAGGCAAGCTATAGAGAAGATGGTTGGGCCCATATGAAATAAGCTATGTCTTTACCAATGGAGCAGTCCACTTGACAACTATTGACCCAGTGCACTTCAAGTTATTAGTCAATGGACATTGAATATGTCTGTATCACCAACCCCAAAACAAAGAAGACTTCCTACAGCAGAGGGTGCAAACCTTCTTCCTATAGCTCTATAATAGAATTCCTTCGAGAATGTCCATAATAAAAACTTTATGTTCACATGAATTCCAATTCTCCATTCACTTTCTAAATTCTTCTTTTCAACTCATTTTATTTCTTTACCTTCCACCCACCCATCTTCCACGTCATCATTGTTTTCCATTTCTATGTTTTAAATAAGAGCCAAGTCAGCTAACACATGTAGCCGCCAAAATCATTCCACTCTTTCCACCTTTTTCTGGCACATATGATGATCAAATTATAGGTATAAACTTTTCATATTTTTCCACTTTTAGCACATAGATTTAGGTAATTATATCTAGTACTGCAATAAATCTATGATTGCGACATTAAGCCAGTTTCATACCTCATGCCAAGTATGACAAGTGTGGACACTTGTCATTATTTCATAGGGGGAAGAGAAGTGTATTAAGTTTTAAATGTCATTTCTAATTACTCGTAAAGATTTCCCATCACCTCAAATCTTTACTTTGGCCTTGTGTTATTAAAATTCCATTGCTATATCGCACAAGTGTCGTACTATTATTCCTAAATTATCAGTCATTTTGAGACTTGATTTAACCTAAAAAGGATATAATTAAACTATGTGGAGACTCACTATTACAGTTATAATTTCTTTTGTTAAAGTTCCATTATCATTGCTTATGTCAAGAACAATAGAATATTGCAACAAAAGGTCTGTAGTTTTAAAAGTAGCAGTCTAAAATTCAAACAGGAATAAGGTAATTGTCAGTTGCAGAGAAGAAACGTTGAAAATTGAAAAGCTTAGGCTACAGCGGAAACTTGGAGGAAAAAATTTCAAACAAATGGGAGGGCAGCTACAACAACATGAGCCAGTGGTTCATTGTGTTTTTCTTACATATTTCGAAGTAATAAGGAGGTTTAATGGATGCGGTTAGTTGGAATATTTTTTGAAATTAATAGAGTTTGATGAAGAAGTAGCAGCTAGATTTACAAATACATTTGAGGAAGGGAAAGAAATCGTATGGTGATTGACGGTTGTCACAATAGAATAATGAATAGTAGAGGTAACCATGAGGTTACCAATAGTTTGAGAACACTACCCCAATGTGCATGATGCCAGGTCAAATCGAGCCCAGTTTACCCTACCATGTGACCCTCCTCTGGAGATTAACAAGAAAGGGTGCAAATGAATGTCTCTTCCTCTATCATTTAATGAAGTGCCAACATACATTATCATGTATTTGACCTACAAAGGAAGATTTTCAAATTTGCATGCACATCATTTTAGGTTACTTAGCTACATAAGGCATAATCTTCCACTGCATGTTCCTAATTTATTGTATAACATGCTAAGTATCAGTGCTGAGGAAACCCAAAAGGGGAATGTAAATTATGTCACCCACCATTCCCTAATCATATTTCTAGTCAATAAATCTCTTAGGGAAGTCTCTCCGTTAGCATTTTCAAAATTTTTCCAGCATAAAACCCTACAACCTCAGGTTGACCCTATTGAGAAAACTACCAATGATGATGCAACACACATTGAACCAGTTGTTGAATAGGACACCCAAGAAATAGAAACTAAAAATCTTCAAGAAAATATGCCTTCGCGTGTTCATATGAGAAATGTACCTATTCTTTCCCAAAAGAAAGGAAAATTAAAAGTAGGAGAAGGAACTTATAGTCTTGTAGCCGAACCACAAAAACACATAGCCTCAAAAGGGAAGAAAAGAAAATCATCTTCTGCAGCAGCTACTTGTGCAGCAGAGAGACCAAAGAAGGTTATCAAGAAAAAGGCTATGGAGGTTGAGGAAAATCTTGTGTGAAGAAGCCCAAGAATGAGAGGAAAACTTACTAAAGTGTCCTCATAAATCCAATTTATTTCTCGCAAATGATCTAACAGATAATTGTTCCAGATGATTCCCCAAATCAGTCTAAAATCCTAGACATTTCTCAAAATCCAACAGAGGAATGTGATGATTAACCTAATGTATTTCAAAATAACCCCCAAGAGAGCCATCCAAATATCTTAGAGAGAAATGAGGAAGAAGTTACAATACCTCATCAGTCACCCTACTCAAAGAGTGTCTTATTCCCTTATAAAAGAACTTGGTTTACTAGATACTTAGAGCAAGCCTGGAAAGAAGAAAGGAGGAAAAACAATCAGGTAAAATAATGTGGTCCACCCACTTTGCAATCAATTCTCTTTGGTTTATACAATAAATATGTTTTTACAACAAATTTATGGAAAAAAGAGAAGAATAAAATGTGGAAGGTAATAACAGACCAAAGTGAGGAGATAAAAAACCTAAAAGAACAATTGGCAAGAAAAAAGAAAAGGATGGATCATGTCCTAAAGTTGGCTGATCAAATAATCACTTGCATGTTGCCTCCTAGGGTTTATGCTATTTGTTTTAAAGAATAGTTCCTTTTGTTCCAACTAATGATGAACTTAAAAGACAGATTCTGAGCTTAAAAAAACCGACGAATTTGATGATCTATAGTAGGCCCTTCCTTCATTATAGTAGAACTTACTTTGTGAGTTGTAATTACATAACTTCACTATCCCTGCAGAAACTAAATGGAACCCTTTACTCTACATAGGGGATATACACCTAAGGGCATTAATGTCCTGGATGAATAATGAAGCAAACTATTATAGAAATTTGGAAAATTATAGAGATCAGGGGAAGTTAGAACCTTTGTCATACAACATACCTTATGTGCTCCTCAGGGATTGGTTTAGCCTAACCTACTAAAAAATAAAAGTGAAAATGTAGAAGAAAATATTTGATATAAGAATAGAGGTCAATGTAGAGTATGAGGGAATGTCTTACATTGTTTTAAAAAGATCCCTAGCTTGTTCTAGAAGCAGGTGGAGTAGACTACCATAAGTATTTAAGAAATCAGAGCCACACAACCCTATCAACCTTGAGGTAGCTATTCATAGAGCACCATAATATATCTAGATAGGTAGGTAGATTAGACAAGGGCTCTGGTGTCCACTTACCATGCAACCACCTATTCTCCTTTGACCCCTTTATGACACCAATGTTGCAAGGCTTGATCGACTATAAGAGGAAAACATGATGGATGTGTGGGAAAGGACAAGAGGTTTCTACCAAAATTTCAAGAGATAGAGAAGAGGAAAGATGAAGGCCAGAGAATTTTGAGGAATTGTAAGGAGATGCAATGCTTGAGGACAAGAATTATACTTACTAGGGGGCAAGTCCCTCAGAAATAGCACAGATCAATGTTGATGATTTATTCTTGATTGTTGATGTCAGAGAGTTACATGATATGGTTGATAACAAAATAGAAGAAATAATAGAACCTGGAACTGAGGTTCCTGTACATGAATCAAGAGGACCTAAAGAGTTGGCGGTCCAAGGAGGAGATGTATCCTAACTAGAAGAGGTCAAAAAAGAAAGAGAGATACAACTAGAATAGGGAAGTAATCTGGCCACGGAGAAATTGCCATGTGATAAGGAAAATGGACCTCTAGGAAAAACCATATCCTCTGATGTAGTTCTCTTGAGCCCAATCAATGATCAGAGTTTGCTGACACCACCTAATGCAAGGGCCAACAAAGTTGCAGCCATATTCCAACAAGTAGATCTAAATGAGTTTCCTCAGCTGCCTCTAACACCCAGCCCACCTATGGAAGATATCGTGGGAGTTGGTATGGAGGGAGAGAAAATAAATGAAGGTGAAGATCCCATCAATACAAAGGACAACACGCCCAAGGGAGAACCTGAATTGAACCATGGGGATACTTCAAGTTTGGGGATATTAATAAGTGGACTAGTCACCCTGGCACAGTGGTTAGTGGAGTCTCAGAAAAGAAAAGCGTCGTTGACCATCACAACCCCACTATCAATAGCATAAATGTTGGTCAAAGGCCAAGTTTTGAAGAGGCCTAAGAAGACCCACACCATTCATAGCACCTGAAGGTCCCCAGGCGGTAATGTAGTAGAAATAATTTATGCCCCTCCAGTAGGAAAAAAAGAATTGGTGATGCCACCAAAGATTACATAATCCTTGAGGTGCCTCATGGAAAGAGAACTCAGCAAGGAGAATTAGACCTCATGAATTAAGTGAGCCAGGATATTCATGCCTGGTATGAAAATAAATCCCAAAAGGTGAAGGGGTTGAAGGTTACTGATACCAATATTTTTAGACTCTTGACAGAGTTAGTGCTCCCCCTCAGTTTCAAAACACCTAGACCTTCGTTCTCTGGGACACCGCTCCCTCAAGGTGATGTTGATGCACTAAGGGCAATGAAAAAGAAGGTGATTTTTGTGGACGAATAGATAAACCAGTATATTGGGGCCATAATAATTTTTATGTTTGAATCACTCACAGACTTCTTCCGAGCATAGGAAACAGTGAAAAAGATGGAGGCCACCATTCCAAAAGGGCAGGGAGAGATCGAGAAATATGAAGAATGGAGGGATGCCTCAATGGAAATTCTAAATCATAGGGAGGATAATGTGAAAAATACAAGCATCCTAGGGGAAGAGTCACATGGGTTCCTCAGGACTCAATACTCCAAACTTGCATTCATAGTCAAAACTGACAAGCAACTAGTAAGGGTACTGGTGGAACAACTTTAGGCAGTCTAGATCCCATTGGATGGGTATACTGCTCTCATCAAGGAAATTACATTGGATGATCCTCTCAACCCTGGGACTTATACTCCCATTGATTCCATAATTGGTAAGTTCGATGAAGTGGCTAAGGTTTAATTTTGGCCCAAGGGAGATTTTAGTAGTGCTACAATGGTAGAGCTCTCCCAGATGGTGGTCAAGTCCCATGACATAGCCAATGTGGCTACAAAGTTAAAGGAAAATGTCAAGGATGTCGACAATCACTTTGAAAGTTTTGTTGATCATCAAGACTGACTGAAGGACATGGAAGAATATAGCATACTCCAGATACTGGAGGCATATGAAAATTTGAAAGGCCAGTAAAGTTTCCTGGACTATGTGGAATCCTTCAGCAGAGGTAAGCTATTCATTCTTTATTCCTCGAGCGTAAGCTCCTAGATTCTACAACTCCAGATTCCCAGTTTTGTATTGTTTATGGTGATAAGTGTTGACATCTCATCCAAGCCAATCGATCACTATCTATGGCTTGTTTTCAGATCCATGAAAATCCTTCCTGGCATGACGAGTCACTATTAGTCCAAAGGTTCACTGCATATTTCTCCCGAGTCCCAATATGTTATTCTAGCATTTAATATCTGGCGTACAAAGCCCCGCTTGATCATCGAGACTAAAAAAGCATTAAATGAGGGCATATGGCCTAAGTCTCTCAAGGAATATCCATCACATCTACAAGTACATGGACACATTTTCCAATGGCATCTTTCCCAGTGCTTCTTTCCTTCTTTCCTCTCTTTTCTTCACAAATCATTGTATTATATCAAGGCAATTCTGACAACACATGTAGTATAGGTTCTAAATATTGTAATAGAATGTAAATAGATAGCGTAGAATTAGTCCCTTTTTTAGTTTAAATTTTCTATAAATACCAAGTCCAACACCATTGCAATGGTTGGAAAAATGATGATTTAGCTATCAACAAGTATTGCAAGTTTCAGAGTTTTTAGCTATCTTGTTTTAGAGTTCAAAATAGTTTAATGCTCCCTTGGGGCCACTAGTGTAACTACTATTGATACTAGATTTGAAGTTAATGAAATAATGAGGAACACCATTCAGCACTACACTTTGTGTTGTTTATGATCCCAGAGTCAGGGAATGGTTTTCATGTTGTATGCTTCCCTATGTCCTTTGTTCCAGTTCTACAATGATTTGATGAAATATTTTACTTCACTATTGATATATGTGTGATTGAAGGTTATATATATGTTCAGTATCTACTATTTTTTTCATCTAGAAGTTTTTTGATGAGAAGGAAATATATATCATGAATATAATTAGAGATTTAAACTAGCTCTGTCCTATCTTTTCCTTTTTTATTTTCTGAATATAAGGAATTCTTCCAGGAAAAACATTACAGTTTAAGTTTCAGATGTTGATGAGTCAAAAATAACTATCCCTTCAAAACAAATAGTCACCTATCCAACTTAGCTAGCCCCGCATTGTCGTGACCGAACTACCATGTGCTTCAAAGTCACAAGATCCTACTAACCAATAAGCCTCTTTAGGAGAACTTGGCCAATACTCCAATATTCAGTGACAACTCCCTCCCATTGGTGAGACCATCCTAGAGTCCCTTCAACAGTTTCATGCTTGGTAAGGAGTTTGGATCGACTTGCCTTGCTTGACCTTGTGGTTTTCTCTATGTGTTTTATAGTTTATTTTTATGACCTCTTTGAATGGTTATATTTATTTTGAGACATGTGATGTTATTCTATCTGAGTGTTATATCTTATAATATGTATAAATACGTAATAATATTAATGTTGTGAGCTATAACTTTGTAGTCACATAGATTTTAGGGTTTGGTAATTGACACACACACACACACACACACACACACACACACACACACACACACACATACACACACACACACACACACACACACACACACACACACACACACACACAAGTTTATNCACACACACACACACACACACACACACACACACATACACACACACACACACACACACACACACACACACACAAACACACACACAAGTTTATGTTATTATATTTGTATCATTGTGGATATTGTTTGTTGTGTATAGTTTGAGATTAAAATAAAGTATAGTATTGTGATAATTAATGCGACATTTAATATTCTTAATTACTAATTATTAATAATATGAAGAGGTTACATATTAATTATATCTTCTATTTTATATTATTATAATAATAAATATGTATATTAATGATTATAAAGTATTTATTATTTATGTTAGTTTTATATATATATATATATATATATATATATATATATATATATATATTTGTGAGTTTATAATTATATTGAGTTATATAATTATACCCTTTAGTTAAGAGTTAGTTGGGGTTGGTTACCTTTGAGAAATCTATTTATATGGATTCTCTTTTGATTTAAATGGGAGAGGTGCTGAAATATTGAGGAAATATTTTTTTAATTTCCATGAATTTTTCTGATAGGGGAGAGGGTTTGAAGGACGAATCTCAAGTTTGGATTTGTCTTCCTCTTTTGTCTCTTTCATCCTTCTTTGGTTGAACCTTGGTAGGACTTGAGGTATGGATTGAATTTATTTGTTTCTTTATGTATATAAGAAAATATGCATCTATTTAAATATCTTCTCATGATGTAATATATATTTACTTTTCATTCCTATATTTATTGAAAAGTTTTGAGTTTTTTTTGTGAGAATTGTCATCTGTTTTCCTCGGGTTTTTAGAAACCCATTTTTGGAGATCTGTTATTTGCAAAATATAAATTGAGTCTAATTTTTTTATTTCTTGATTTTATTGAAGTTAAATTCAAAGATATAAAATGGGTATCTCTCTTATTTCTTTTTTAGGGTCTAATTAATTCCCTATTATATACATTATGGCAGACTATACCTGTCCATTCGTTGTTCCAATTTTTCTGTCAAAAGTATTTGTATGATAGAGTTTGTTACGACCATGTAATAATCTTAATTTGATATCATAGATGGTCCTCTTTCTTATCTTTCATTTCCCATTACTTTGGAATATTTTTATTATGTTTTGTGAAAGTTACCACCATTTTAGTAAAGGTGGGTATGAACCCTAACTAGTGTTTTCCATTTTAGAACATGAGTCATAACTTTCTTTCCTACAATGGGATCTTTCTAAAAATGGGATTGAGAGTATATAATTATTTTCTATAAATCTTCAGCGAAGGGATTTCTTTAATTATTTGTTTTTTGGAAGATATGGGTGATTGTTCTTTGATGACCATTCTTTGCACTTAATCCTTATTTGAAATAAATTATTTATATGAGATTTCCAAGTTAGTTGTAACACCCCGCTAGGGAACCCAGAAGGAAAAATATTCTAACCACTAAATTTGCAAGTAAATTAATTTTTTTACAATCAACATAAAAATAATTTACAAAGACTACCTAATTCATGAATATCATTTATCTTAACAACATAAAGCATCATTAAAGATCTACCTCAACCTATGTCCTCCACCGGTTCCTTAACGTTGTTACTTAACAACATGAACCAATCTATTAGTGAGATATTCTTAAAGTACATTATTCCAAATTGATTTTAGTGCACCAAGTAAATATTCCTTTCTTACCATGAGATACTCATTCAATACATCTAATTGATTAATCAATCTTACTGTCAAAAGACATGAATTTCAAATAAGAAAATTATGGTTTAATCCTCTTCTGTTGGATATTAAAATTCATCTAGGAAAGTTAATATTTAAAATAACCATTCATTCACTTATGTAACATTTAATGATCCCTAATTCCTAATGTGCATTATAAAAATTTCATTTTATTTTCATCACCATAATTTAAACATTTTAATATCTCAACATATCCTAAGTTCCTTTATAAAAATTACATTTATACTAGGTTACATGACAATAAGTACACAAACATCTTCTTTCAAAAAAAAAAATTATTAACATTACATATTGAGATATGTTATATCATTTTTTCATTTGAGAATTCAGGTAAGAGAGATTATCAATCATTAAAATAATTAATATCCTGTGTATTTGAATACTCCACACACCTTTAGAGGAAGTGTGTAAATGTAGCCATCATTTGAATACTACAATCAAGATACTATCTTAATTCATCATTTCACAATAAATTCTTTGAGCCATTTTCTTTTAGAGATAACACCCTCATTCCTAGATACAATATTTCATACTAAATCTAAGTTCATTTCCTTTTTAAATGGACACATTATGTAATAAAAGAGTCATTATCAATTATCACAATCAACATTCCTTTAGCATAGATAACATATAATATTTGGTAAGAAGCACACATCTCTGGACTCTGTTTTTGATGATGCCCAGAATAGTCAGCGGGTTCCCAGCATTGAGTTGCCTCAATCTAAGACCCCTGTGGAGAAGGTCATGGTGGACCCTGCTAATACTAATGTTAAGGGGATCCCAGAGGTCAGTTGTATCACCCCTAAGTCTGGGGAAAATGTTAACCCTGGTCTGAGTAATGACAACCCTGTTGGAAAGGAGGATAAAAGGACAGAGACTAATAATAACAAAGATGCAGGTATTAATACCTTTGACAGTAATGCTGAAAATTCAGGGGATAACAGTTTCAAAGTCCTTGAAGAGGAAAATTTCGAGCCTCATGACTCTCCGAGTCATGAGAAGGATAATATGAAAGATGAAGATGACAGAGATAGAACCTTCCAGGGGAGTAAATTTCAGTCTCTCCAAACAGATATCCGCAGGATGGACACTGAGGTGAGAAGGATGATTGTTATGTCCCCTTTGGAAATTGCCAAAAATAAATCTATTTATAGTTACAATTTGGATAAGTGGGTGCAGTCTGATCTGGTGGAACTCAAAAATAGATGCATTAAACTGGAAAACAAGAGTTCCATGATTGAAGAAACCATTAATACTATCAGTAAAGATATCTCCCATAATCCCAATGTTTCTGTTAATGATGGTACTGAGGAAAAAATTAGAAATGCTATTGAGCTAGCAATGATTCCCATCCAGAAGAAAATTGATGGGAATGAAGAAATGTTGAAACACTTGCTCACGATGGTAAACACTGGAATGAAGGCTACTCTCGAGAATCTGGTTTCTCTGAGCAATTGGCTGGAAAGTAATAAAGACAATGCTGACCACCCTATTTCTTCCCAGCGTTCGGGACCTGGAACTCGCACTAGATCCAAGATGCAGAAGAATGAGGATCCGGATCTCCAGAAGCTGAGAGAGAATGTGAAGACTATGAAGACTCAGCTGGTGGATTCTGAAAGCTTTCTGAAATCTGTGCTCTGACTTTGGTGCTGGCGGTCTTTTTCTCTGTTTTCTTTCCAGCAGTTCTTGTGTTTTTTGTTTTCTATGTAATTGTTGCCAAATCTGGGTTTTGACCCACTGTTGATTGTTCCCGTTTCTTGGGGACAGTCTGTTGTTCTCTGGGATTTTTTTCCTGTCCTCTCTTTGCTTTGTTAAAGGGTTTCGGGGTTCCCTTCAAAACCTTCTTTTACCTTAATCAAAAACATATAATATTTTTCTTTTTCTTTCACCTAGATATACCCATTCCTTACATTTCTTGAAGTAAATCAAATTACAACATTGATCATTTATATATGTATCTATTTAGGAGCTCAAAAATACATAAATGCATATTATATCAAGTACAAGATCCATATTTCAATATAAAATTCATCAACTACAATACTGGAAGGAAGCATGCACTAGGATCATCCATCAAACCACAAACAATACCTTAATATATAAAAGATTAACCACAAAACCATGTGGATCCAAAGAGGTTCACTTCCCCATGCTAGGAAATAGAAACCAATCTCCATGCAAGAGGTATCAACTAGGATATTCCTATGCTGGCAATAACCTTTCCCCAAAATCACAACACAAAAGGATGAACAATAAGGTAAATAGGACCAACTAAGACATGATAATCAGCAGAATGATATCTAAAATAGGCTCCCAACCCATAAATACATGTTATCAAGACATAAGGAAACCACATTAAAAAATGATGGAATTCATAATAATGCCACAAAATAAATTGATTGAGTTTAGAAAAACAATAATTGTCCCTAATCCACTGGACAACCTAAAACCCTAATCTGGCACTTAGATTAATCCAAAACACTTAAAGAGGCATATAAATGAACCATATATGATAAAAATCATATTCAAAGTATAAATAATCCAATTTGATAAAAAAATGATCCTATCAACATCTTATAACCATACAACCCCTAAAACTTGGTAATCTTATAAAACTAAATTATTTCAAATAAGGATTAAATGCAAAGAATAGTCATCAAAGAACATTCACCCATATCTTCCACAAAACACATAATTAAAGAAATCCCTTTTCTGAATATTTATAGAACATCATTATAGACTCTCAATTCTATTTTTATAAAGATCCAACAGTAGGAAAGAAAGTTATGACTAATGTTCTAAAAAAAAACCCTAGTTAGGGTTCAGACTTGCCTTCACTAAAATGGTTGTAACTTTCCCAAAACATAATAAAAATATTCCAAACCAATGGTAAATTAAAGATAAGATATAGGAAGATCTCTAATATAAAATTTATATTTTTACATTATCATAACAACCTGTATCATACGAATAGTTTTGACAGAAAAATTGGAACAAAGAATATATAGGTATAGTCTGCCAAAATGTCTATAATAGGGAATTAATTAGACCCTAAAAGGAAAATATGAGAGATACCCATTTTATCTCTATGAATTTACCTTCCATAAAATCAATAAATAAAAAACTTATATTAAATTCATATTATTCAAATAACAGATCTCCAAAAAAGGGATCTCTAAAAACCCTAGGAAAACACATGACAATTTTCACAAAAAAAATTCAAAGCTTTTCAATAACTCTACGAATGAAAAGTAAAGATATAATACATCATGAGAATATATATATAGAACCATATTTTATAATATACATAAAGAAACAAATAAATTCAATCTATACCTCAATTCTTATGAAGGTTCAACTAAAGAAAGGGGAAATAGACAAAAGAGGAAGACAAATACAAACTTGAGATGCATCCTTCAAACCTTCTCCTCTATCAAAAAAATCTATGGAAAGTAAAACCAAGATAACCTAAATATTTCAGCCCCTCGCACCTCTAAATCCAAAGAGGACCTATAGAAATAGATTTGTCAAAGGTAACCGACCCCCAAATAACTCTTAACTAAAGGATATAATTACATAACTCAATATAA
>MU226486.1:1468750-1486997 GCA_018584345.1 Thuja plicata
GGACTGCTAGGTCCACCTTGTTAGAGGATTTACAAACATACAATGAAGTATGCACTCGGTTAGGAGATTTACAAAAGACTGTTAAGTCTACCCAGTTAAAGGATTTACAAACTGATTCAACTGTTAGAATGAAACAGTAGATCTTGACTTACAACTAAATTGCTGATAAGATCCTTTGTGTACTGATCTCCTTCTGAGATAGATATGTCCATTCTGCTCCTTTACGAAAATGCTCTGTGCTGCTGCCTTATTGCAGTCTCTTCTCTGCTCTGCTTTAATTTTGCATATCCATACTTTCACATATTTCCATACATCAGATGGTATAATACATTACATATATATACCGTCCATAATTACAATTTACATTTCACAAAGTCGGCCTTATACAAAATAATAACATAAACTTATTCTTAAGTCGGCCTTACAAAAGTAAACAAAATATTACTGAGTCGGTAGAAGCTCGGGTTCCTCAAGCTGGCTCGGTGATCTTCTGATACTCGGCATCCACTACAATACTCAGAATTTTCATGCTCTCGATAAGAGTAGAAGCTCGGTCCATACTAGTCCCGAAGTGTAGCTTGGAACACGGTAGCTGCTGGTGACTCAGTAGCTATATTGTCACTCGGTAACCGCTGGTGACTCAGTGATAACTGACTTCTCGGTTGGCTTCAACTGATGAATCGGTAGTTACGGTGAAGCTCGGTGACTACCATCTGCTCGGTAAATGCTGAACTATTCATATGCTCGGTGACCACTGTTCTGCTCGGTATGAACTTTTTAACCGGTGAATGCTCGGTATAGGCTGTGGACTGAGTGATGAGCTTGGTAAGCATTCAGAATCAAATAAGTGTTTTCACTGATGAAAAATATATCATAATTCCAACATACCCCATGAGCCTACATTGCTATATTCTTGTTTCCCTAACTTGGGTAATCTTGACGAGACTATCCTTGAGGGTTGCATTCACCCTCTTCATCCATCATTGCCTATTCATCTCATACATCAGCTTTCTAAAACATCGGCAGTGCCCTACACCTTTCTAGACATTGGGGGCATACCAATGTGACCTTGCTTGAGATCGAGTAATCTTTTTAAAAATCTAAAAAGTGCAAAATCTCTAAAAATCTAAAAATGGAAAAACCTTTGAAAAATCTAAAAATTGTAAAATCTCTAAAAATCCTAAAAATATCTTGCTTTCCTGCTTCAGTTTTCTTTCCCGCTTTAGTTTGCTTTCCTTCTTTAGTGTGCTTTTTCTTTCAGTCATCTTCGAGATTTTTCTCGACCTCACATGGATTGAAACTGTTTATACTCGGGGGCATGTTCCTTGTCTAGGGGGCATTGTCTTATTCTTTTGGAGTCTTTCTCCTTTTGCATCGGTCACCAGTGGATCTCACTGCGTCTTCCTGTCAATGCCTCATAGTGCTTCATCTCTTCTTGAGACTCTCTTTTGCATCAGTCACCAGTGGTCCTCACTGTGTCTTCCTGCTGATGCCTAGATCTCGTTATCGATCTTTATGCTTGAGAATATCTTGCGATAGTCACCAGTGGTTCTCACTGAGTCTGCCTACTACCACTACATTGATGATATTTCTCGCATTGTCTCGTTACCTTTGTTTTTCTCGGCTTCGATCCATTCGTTACTTGGGGGCATGGCTCCCCATTTCAATCGTGCTTCAGTTTACACTTGAGTCAATAATCTTGTCAGTCCTGAAGGACAACTCTCTAATGGCACAAATTGGTGGTTCTCAACACCTTAATCAAACAGTGTTTTTCAACACTCTCTTTGGATACATTTGTGTTTTTCAACACATCTCAAATTTCTCGCGACGTAAACATCTCTCGATAGAAATCAAACACAAGGCACTCACAAGCACAATGGTGTTTTTCAACACCACAAACATAGACACATTCGTAAACCTTGAAACATGCTGAGACATGATTGACTCTTTCTTGGTATGTTGTCTGTTCTTATGACTTTTATTTGATATTTTCTTTGTCTACTGCTTGTTGGTGTGATTTCGATGATCCAACAACATCAAATAAATAGGGTGTATGTGAAAAGAGCTTCTGCATTAAGATGGAAAAGCCTCACATCCCTCGATCTTGTTTATTTGTATGCCAAGGGGAGGTTGAAAATATCTCCTTGACTGTTATTGCTATGTTTGTTTACTTATGAACTTTTATTACATCAAACTAGAAATAATGTTCAGGTCACCTTGGCTTTTGTGCCTCAGGGCTTATGTTCATTTCCTATATTTTATCCGATGAAAGTCATATTCATATTCTTATGGTTGCAGCGGCACCAGTAAGGATTGTATTGACTCTGATGATCCAAAAGCACCTGATGATGATAAATACGATGATTCCAACAACCAAAGTCCAAGGATTGCATTTAGCTTAGGCTTGCATTTTCATTGTAGGCTTGCATTCGCATTTTAGGCTTACATCGTGGTAGTTTGGTGCTTTCTTCATTATCTTCTCATTCTTCAAAGGTCCTCATCTTTCATCGTGGCTTCTTCTTGTCTACACAAGTGTTCGATCCTCTCTCTCTATCTTCATCTATATGCTCAATCCATTTTCGTGGTCAAAATCAAACTTGACACTTCTATATATGCTTGTGCAGTCATTTTTCTAGCTTCGCTTTCTTGTCAGAAATATCTCTAGTCATCATTTTCTCAGCTTCTACAATCTTTTCATCAAAGTCAACTCTAGTCAATTCTAGTCAACTATGGTCAAACCTAATTAACAAGACCTCTTGATCGCTCTAAAATCAAGTTACTCTCTCTTGACTTATCTTTTTTTGTGATTTCTCACTCTCATCACTATGATGTGTCTTCTTTCGATTTCGCTCCCGAGGGGGCAAGATGATTGCATCATTGATCTTTTCACATTATTCTCGAATCAGTCTGATCTGAATCAAAAGTCCCCATTGCTAGGGGCATCTCATCACTTGGGGCATATTCAGTTTTTCGTACCTTACAATCAAAATTGGATATTCCATGATTTCACATCTCATCATCTATCTTGCTAGGTATCTAAGCAATCTAACTCAGATCCTCAAGGATCAGGCTTCATTCTGGAGACATTCCTAAATTGATTGTCTTTTGAGACAGGTATTGAGGCAATCTAACCCTTACTCCTGAAGGTTGAGCCTCGTTCTGGGGACAATTTTGTGAAAGATATCAATCTGACCACTGTCTGGGCAATTTAACCTAGACATTGGGGGACTAAGCTTTGTTTTGGAGATGATTCTTGAAATCTCATTGGGTATTGGGGTAATCTAACCCTAATTCCTGAAAGTTATGCTTTGTTCTGAAGATGGCTCTCAACAACTCTTTAGACCGTTATCTAGGCGATCTAACCTGGATCTTGGAGGGATTACCTTTGTATTGGGGCAATCTAACCCCGATTCTAGAGATAGTCCTGGATCTTCATCAGCTCTTAGTGGACATTGGGGCAATCTAACCCCGATTCTAATCTTCACTTTAGACTATTCTTTGAATCAATGTGCTGCTCGCATATCAATTCAAAGAGGGGAAAAATGTAACACCCCAAAATTGGCACCTAATAATCCAATCAATTTTGGTGCATTTTTTTATCCTCGAAGTCCTATTATACTAGGAAAATTCTTCTCCTAATTGACTTTAATTGACTGAGTTTCAAATGTAGAAAACCCAAATTTGCATAAATTTGACATTACATTTAATTCCTAAATTCTCAATGATTATTAGCTAAAAATCCCTATGATTAATTGATTTAAATCTAAAGTCCTAAGTGCTTTTAATTAAATCAATTCCACCCCCTTTGGCTAATATACATAAAAGGAATTGAAAGGTTATTTAATTATTGGATGAATTATCCTCAAAAAGGAATTCCATAATTCCATGTGAAAGGAAATTTATGTGGCAATAATTCACCCTTTTATTTAAATAATCTTTGCTTATTTGTCTCAAAAGAGAATGAAGAGACAATTGTTTCTTTTCAAGAAACTCTTCACTCTCTTTCCTTGGTTTTCTATAAATTTGACTTCTTTTCTTCATTAGAGAGGATTTTGGAGAGCATCAATATTATAGTCATTTTTTGCATCAATTCTTTCATGTTTTAAGCTTAATTTTCATAATTAGTCTAAATTTCAATTGGAATTGAAGATGTTTAGCTTTCATTTATGATCTATCTGTAGGGCTAACAATTCAAGTTTGTGCTTTCAAGCTTCCTAGATTCATTGCAGGTTCAATTCTAGCTTAAAGGCAATTCTTTTCTAGATTACAAGCACTTTCATTCTTAGATTAATTACATTTTACTTGCATAGAGTATTTGCAATTCATTCTTAGATTAGTGTAATTCATTTACATAGCTTAATTGCTTCTCAATTCATAGATTAAGAGCATTTCTCTCATAGACTAGTTGCAAATTTCATAAGATTAATGGCAATTCTTCTCTTCTTGCATTCTTCAAATCCTCCATGTTAGCAATGGTCAGGTTGTTGGCTCTTGTTCTATGCGTAAACTCAACATCCACAACTAATTAGGAGGCAACAAGTCACCTCAATCGAATTTGCAAAATAAACAATTCATGTTTGTCTTTGTGAATTGAGCGATTGTGTAAAGACTATGTTGTGTTCGTGTTGAATTCAGAGGTCTACATTCAGCATTTAACACTATGAGCCTAGTTAGGATGCTTAGGATCCTATAAGACACTAAAACCCCAAGTTACTCAAAAAATAGTAACTTTTACCATTCTAGGCCAAAGTGACCATATTGTCACCTAGGAGCACTTTTTCTCTTTACAAACATGAATGAACAAGTTGAGATCCAAACCTAACAGATCATATTCAAAACCAACCTAAGACTCCTAACACAACCTTGAACACAAAACACATCAAAAAGGGAGGTTCTCTGCACCATAGTCCTCTTGGACAAAGAACTCAAGTCCCTTGAGTTAGCAGGTCATCAATGGTGACTCCATGTTTTAGAATGTTTGCATCATTAATCCAAGTGGCTTTAGATTCAGGTAGTCGCAGCCAATTTACCAAATACTCTTTGTAAGTACCCTTCCTCATCTTCTTAATCACCTTGGAGTCTAGTATATTGTCCAACTGCAGAGGGTGTCGGGTAGGTAAATCTCTGACCCAATCTTATTTACCAACTCTAAAAGATTTTTTGACCAATGTCTGAGGATGGTCCCTTATAGGGATACATTTCACATACATTAAAAATACGTGAAATGCCCAAATCTGGAGGCAATTCCACTTCATATGCATTTTTCCATACTTATGCAATATCCTCAATGATCTTATATTCTTCATGAGAAACTTAGTGAGCTTAACCTTAGGTAGTCTTTCCTTTATGAGGTAAGAAAGTACTAGGTCCCCCACATTTAACTGAAAATCCCTCCTTGTTTGGTCTACCTTGGACTAAGACTTCTCCCCTTGCTTTTGTAGTGTCCTTTTGACTTGATCATGCAGTTCTTTCATCTGTTCTACAAATGGTTCCCCTTGAGAACATATGTTGTCTTGTAAAATGAGATCCCTTAACTCCAAGACCCCTCTAATATTATCCCCATAAACTATCTCAAATGATATTTTACTAGTACTCCTATTAATGGAGTCGTTATAGACATATTTTGCTTGCCCTCTGATATGATCCCATGACTGTCCATGCTGCTTGGTCAAAAATTTTAGTAAATTGTCAAAAGACTTATTGACTACCTCAATTTTCCCATCTGATTGAGGGTGATAGGCTGAAGAGAAAGACAAATTTGTCCCTAACATCTTCCAAAGAGTCCTCCAAAAGTGACCCACAAACTTACTATTGTTAGTAATAACTGAGAGGGAGGATGTGAATCAGTGGCTTCAAAAGCTTATCCTTAAAAATAAACACCAATCAATAAACCTTAGATTATTATGTCCCTACAAGATGCATGCCATAAAATACTTATAATGATTAACTGTTTGTCGGTTTACCTTGTCTATCCTTATTCTCCTTGATTATCGATAAGCCTTATAACTATTTACCGAAATACAGTAAATATGCAGAGTATACTGATAAATCCAGAATGAGTTATGCAAGATATAAAATAGTAAAGAAATATATCATACACACATATAACACATAGATTTTAATGTAAAAGCCCTGTTAAGGGAAAAAACCACTGGGACCAGTACCCCAAATTTTCACTCTTCTGAAGTGAGCCATGTTAGGAGCCAACCCTATTAAAGGTTACAAACACACTATTAGGTGTGACCTTGTTAGAGGATTTTACACATATAGGATGTCACTTAGTATCGGGCATCCAATGTTGCCATCCTTGAATCAACCTCTTTGTTAGACTGTCAATAGGCATCACGCATATCCAATGCTACTTTCATGAATCAACCTTTTTGGCACTCCTTAGGATGTACCTCAATATATAGTAGACTGTTAAGTCCTGCTCTATTAAGAGACCTGATGCTTCAATGGTTAAACTGAAACAAAATGACCCATTTCTAATGCAACTTGAATTGCATATTTTCAGATCTATTTAAGTACATTACCTCTCTGATCAATATATCAATTTAATTATTTTGTGATCCATACTTTCTACTCTATGATGTTGTGCTTACTATTTTCGGTGTCCATAGAATTCTTTAGCTCTCCTTCAACTTGATTGATCACTACTACATGAATTTGTTCTTCATCAGTTTCTCTTTAGCATCCTCTTTCTATTCACTCCCCTTAATCCCCTTTTCATGTGATACACAAATGAATTAAGCTTGTCTCTTATATAGACATGATATTCACCATTTCTTGATTCTTTATTCTTTATTGTTGATTCTTAATTCTTGGCATGAAAAAAAATCGAGCCAATTTAATTTAAAGCATAAATTCTGATTTATCTCATGGTTATCTTCTTGCCAACTGTATAAATCATCTTTAAATCAATTACTTAACTCTGGTCAAATAAAACAAAGAAAGAAACCAATTAAGTCTATCTTTAGCTCTTGCTAGCTAGATATTTTTTCATTTTCTAAACTCTTTGTTCCATCGGTCAACTCTTTAGTTAGTCGTTGGTTACAACTACCAGTTCTGTCGGTGTGACTCTAGTTAGCTTTGGGATATCTGTCCGTTAGGCAACATTAGATTTTTACTCGTAGGGAAACTCTATTTTCAGCTCATCGAGCATCCTGTGGTTTGCTTCGTTTGGTAACACTATCTTCTACTCATCGGGTATTACTATGACTTTTCTTTTTTGCCTTTACCGATGGTGTGCACTCTGTTAGTGTTATTTGTCACTTAGTGAATACTTGACTTTTATCCATTGCTAAAATCATAACGTCTATTCCATTGATTCTCTAAATTTTTGGCATTATGTACATGACCATACAGATAATATCAATGACATCAATGACAATACAAACCATTAACTAATTTAATGCCTTGCATTATCTTCAACTTAACATTATCAAACATTTAATTAGTTACATGTCATCAATTTCTCCCTTTGGCATTGATGGAAAAAAAACTTATATTATCACACTATACTATTTCTAATACAATATGAAATACAATTGTTGAGATTCATCAAACTACCAATCTCTCCTTTTTGTCAACCGATAAATGCCTGAACTTTGGTAAGCTTTATTTTAGCTTATATTTGATTCTTGCAGTTCTCTTGCCTTCTAATGTGTTGAGTCCTTTTCTTGTGTCATTTTTTTTCTCCTTTTGACTGTTCTCCTATTTTGATGTCTTTTTCTCTTTTCAGCAACTCTTCCTTTGTATAATTTTTTTCATACAAACTCTCTCTGTATGGATATGATCTCTCCATGTTGGAGTAATCTGATAATAGATAATCTTTCTCATAAGAATGTGATAATATGGATAATCTCTCTCCCTTTGACAACAATGCCAAACAAATATTTTATAAATATCTGACATTTAGGTCAAACAATCATTTACTTATCCATAATATATTCATTAAATTTCCCTTATCCATTAGCAATACAACAATAATCTTTGGTGCTCAGTTCTTATATATACTTGTCTTCATATAGATGTAGGTTTTAAGTTCATTTCATTGCTTGCAACAACATGAATTATATTCTTATAATATGTAGGCTGATGTAGCCTTCAGTCATTTTACTGACTAGTAGACAAGGGTTTGACCCCTAGTCTCTTTCTCAGTTACTCAAATGTATCCTTGGGCAGTGGCTTGGTGAAGATATCAGCTAATTGATCTTTGGATTGCACATACTCAAGTATCACCTCTTTTTCTTGAACTTGTTCTCTCAAGTAATGATACTTTATGGCAATGTGTTTAGTTTTTGCATGCATGACTGGATTCTTGGAAATGTTTAGTGCACTGGTGTTATCACAATAGATAATCACTAGTTCTAAGATCTTCATATGCATACCTTCCAACAACTATTTGATCCATGCAATATTTGAGCAATTTGTAGCAGCAGCAACATACTATGCTTCTGCAATAGATTGAGAGATGCATCCTTGCTTCTTGTTAATCCATGTGACACATATGTCACCCATAAAGAATGCTCCTCTAGTGATTCTCTTTCGATCATCAAGATTCCCATCCCAATCAACATTTGTAAACACCTTATGGCCAAATTTGCCTTCTCTTCTATACCATAAGCGTAATTCCTCAGTATTCTTCAAATATTGTAGAATTTTTTTCACGGTAGTCATATGTGATTCCCTGGGATTAGCAGAAAATCTAGCAACAAGTCCTACTACATGTACAATATCTGGTCTAGTGTGTACAACATACATGATTTTTCCAATCATTGATCTATACAAAGTCTTATTTACCCCTATTGTTTTGTCATCCTTTGTCAACTTACATCCAATAGTCTTCGGTGTTCCAACTGGTTTGGATTCTTCCATCTTGAATATTTTTAGGACCTCTTTGATGTACTTGGACTGTGTAATGAAAATTCCTTCAGTTTGTTGAAAGATCTGTAGACCAAGAAAGAACTTGATCTCACCAAACATAGACATATCAAACTCTTTGTTCATCTCATTAGAAAATGATTTGCATAGAATATCATTGCCTTCAAATATGATGTCATCAACAAATATTTTAGAAATCAAGGTGTTAGCATCAGTATCTTCTTTTAAATAAAGATTACTATTTTCACTAGTCCTTACAAATCTAATAATTACTAGATAGGAATGAAGTCATTCATACCAGGCTCTTGGAGCTTGTTTCAATCCATACAGGGCTTTGTGAAGTCTACATACCATGTTCCTCTTGTCTAGATCAACAAACCCTTCTGCTTGTTCAATGTATACTTCTTCTTCAACTATTCCATTTAGGAATGCTGACTTGACATCTAACTGGTATACCTTGAATCTTTTGAATGCAGCATAAGCAAGTAATATTCTTACTCCTATTCTAGCAATGGGTGAAAATGTCTCTCCATATTCTATACCTTCCTCTTGTGCATACCCTTTGCATACTATTCTTGCTTTGTTCCTTGTGACTTCTCCATTCTCATTCAGCTTATTCCTGAATATTCATTTTGTACCGATGACATTCTTGTCATCTGGTCTTGGCACAAGTGACCGTATTTTATTTTTCTCAATCTTCTCAACCTCATAATTCATAACACTTATCCATTCCTCATTATCTAGTGCAGCATTGACAAATTTCTGCTCAAACTCACAAATTAAACAATTTGAGTTTAAAGTCTTACTTCTTGTTCTTGTACTAGCTTTCTTATCTCCTATGATTTGGACCTCTGGATGGTTCCTTCTTACATATCTTGAAATTACAGGTATAGTTCTTTTTCTATCAGCTTGATCATTATTTTGATCTTCATCATGTTCTTCATCACCTTTCACATTAACTTAATCATTATCCCGACCGTCGATATTTGCAGCCTGATGCTCGGGAGAAATGATTTGTAGCTTAGGGGATCTACATTGTTGGTAGGGTAGAGTGTCAGGTTCCTTGTTGTAAGTGAACTTATTGCAGTCCTCTGGCTCTTTAATGCTTTCTTGTTCATTCTTCTCTGCAAATTCATCTATCTTTACATTTGCACTTTCAGTAATTTTGTTAGAGATTTTCTTTAGACATTTGTAAGCCTTTCTCTTGGTAGAATATGCTAGAAAAATTCCTGCATCACTCTTAGAGTCAAGTTTTCCATTTCTATCATCTTTTAAGATATAACATTGACTGCCAAAAATTTTGAAATAACTTACATTGGGTGTGTATCCATACCATAGCTCATAAGGTGTCTTCTTGATGTCTTTCTTCAATTGTACTTTGTTCAGTGTGTAAACAACAGTACTGACAGCTTCCCTCAAGAATATTTGGGTGATGCCTTTTTCTATCATCAATGTTCTAGCATAATCAACTATGGATCTGTTTCTTCTCTCAGCAATCCCATTTTGCTGTGGTGTTCTTGGTGCAAAAACTTATCTTTTTATACTGTGCTCATTACAAAAGTTAGTGAATTCATATGATATAAACTCACCTCCTCTATTTGATCTCAAACACTTTAGATCCTTATCACTTTGTTTCTCTACCATATCCTTATACCATTTGAACATCTTAAATGCTTATGATTTATCTTTTAGAAACATACCTATCATCATTCTAGAGTAATCATCAAAAAAGAGAATAAAATGTCTATCTCCATAATAACTCTTTGTCCTCATGGGTCCACATAAATTAGTATGGACTGATTCTATAATTGCATTAGATGTATGTGTTTTCCTTTTGAAACTAGACTTTGTCATTTTACTTTTTTGACATTTTTTACACATGATGTTGTCAGGCTTGGTCGTTGTTGGTAAGCCTCTGACATTTATCTTTTTACTAACTTTCATCATGTTGTTAGAGTTCACATGACACATTCATTTGTGCCATAACCATATGTCTTCATTTATAGCAATCAAATAAGTGGAGTCAGTATCATTCAGATAGAATAAGTTACCTTTTGTCTGCTCACCGGTACCAATCAGATTTCCAAATTTGTTGAAGATCTTTGCCTTCTTATTTTCAAATGCTACTTTGTGACCTAAATTATTTAACTGAGAAACACTCAATAGATTATAATTCAATCCATTTACCCAATAAGCATTCTCACACTTTATCTGGTTATTCAACATTATTATTCCTCTACCTTCAACTAGACAATGTGTGTCATTTCCCATTCTTACGGATCCACCCTTGTAGCATTCAAAAGTCTCAAAATTTTTCTTATCACTGGTCATATGATGAGTGCAGCCACTATCTATGATCCAAACATCATTTTTTCTAATTTTAGATATGAGAGTTGTTTCTACATACCTTTCTTCTTCATCATCTAAATCATCCTTTACAGCCACAAACACCATCTCGATGTTTTCATCAGATTCGGTGTTAGTATCATCATCCTTACATTTTTATAGGTAGCTGACCTTCTTTCCTTTGTCCTTGTAGTCTCAGGTATCTCTTCTTTAAGATTTTCGGTAGCTTTTATAATCCTCTGTCAGACTTCTTCTCAAAAGATCTATCATTACTTCTTTCATCTTTTCTTCTGTTAGTACATCTTGCAGCAAAATTTGCAATCTCTTTGCAATTAAAACAAACAAGTGGTAATTTAAGTTTGTATTTACCTTTGCCTCTCTGCATTCTTCTGGCCGTAAGTGCTTCTATTTCATCAAGATCATCTTCTTCAATTTCACTATCACTATCTTTTCTCATAGTGTTTTTGTGACTTGATTTACTTATTCTCATAGAAGTTTTGAATGCAGACTCTATTTTTGGTAAGAAACTATTATCAATGTTATTCATCTCAAATGAAATCAGTCTTCCAATTAAATTGTCTACAGTAACATTTATATTTGCAACTGCTCTCATTTCTTGAATGGCAGATACTCTAATAGCATAAGAAGGCAGTAAGGTTCTTAGAATTTTACTTACCACTGTATCTTCTTCCAGTACACCTCCAACTCCTTAGATAGCATTGAATACTTCTTTAATTCTTGTGCTGCACTGGGTGATGTTTTATCCTTCTTTCATTTTGAGATCATCAAACTTTTCTCTAAGGATTTCTTCCTTGGCTCTCAAGACATTTTTGTCACCACCATGTATAAGCTTCAATTTGTCCCACATCTACTTTGCAGTTTTGCATTCTTTGACATCTTCAAATTCAGCATCTGAGAGTGAGGAAGCAAGCTCTATCATCATGCCATTATTTTCATGCTTCTCTCTCATTTTTTCAACTTTTGGTGCTCCTGTGGGCAACAAATATTTAGTTTCAAGGAATTTAGTAACATCATTACCAATACATGATAAGTGGAGTCTTATTCTACTCTTCCATGAGGCAAAATTATCTTTGTTCAACTTGGGCACATCTCGTATGTTCATCTTGTGATCTTTAGCTTAGGTCTTGAAACCTTCCTTCTAAGCACACAAGCTGTGATATCAATTGTTAGTAATAATTGAGAGGGGGGAGGGGGGTGAATTAGTGCCCTGAAAAACTTATCCTTAAACTTAACCATTAATCAATAAACCTCATATTATTATGTCCCTACAAGATGCATGCCACAAAATTCTTATAATGATTAACTTTCTGTCGGTTTACCTTGTTTGTCCTTATTCTCCTTGATTACCGATAAGCAGTATAACTATTTACCTAAAACCAGTAAATATCCAGAGTATATCGATACATCTAGAATGAATTATGCAAGATATAAAATAGTAAACAAATATATCATACACACATATAACATTGGGTTTTAATGTGGAAACCCTGTTAAGGGAAAAATCACTGGGATGGGTACCCCAAATTTTTACTCTTCTAAAGTGAGCCATGTTAGGAGCCAACCCTATTAAAGGTTACAAACACACTGTTAGGTGTGACCTTGTTAGAGTATTTTGCGCATATAGGTTGTCACTTAGTATCGGGCATCTAATGATGTCATCCTTGAATTAGTCTCTCTCTTAGACTGTCAATAGGCATTTGGCATATCCAATGCTACTTTCATGAATCAACCTTTTTGGCACTCCTTCAGATGTACCTCAATATATAGAAGACTGTTAAGTCTTGCCCTGTTAAGAGACTTGATGCTTCAATGATTAAACTGAAACAAAATGACATGTTTCTAATACAACATGAATTGCTAATTTTCAGATCTATTTAAGTACATTACCTCTCTAATCAATGTATCAATTGAATTCTTTTGTGCTCCATGCTTTCTTCTTTGTGATGTTGTGCTTATTGTTCATTGATGTCTGTAGAATTTCTTAGCTCTCCTTCAGGTTGATTGATCAGTACTACATGAAGTTTTTCTTCATCAGTTTCTCTTTAGCATCCTCTTTCTATTCATTCCCCTTAATCCCCTTTTCATGTTTTATGAAAATGAATTAAGCTTGTCTCTTATATATACATGATATTCAATGTTTCTTGATTCTTGATTCTTAGCGTAAAAAAAAATCCAACCAATTTGATTTAAAGCATAAATCCTAATTTGTATTGTAGTTATCTTCATGCCAACTGTATAAATCATTTTAAAATCAATTACTTAACTCTGGCCAAATAAAACAAAGAAAACAACCAGTTAAGTCTATCTTTAGCTCTTGCAAGCTAGATATTTTATCATTTTCTGAACTCTATGTTCCGTCGGTCAACTCTTTAGTTAGTCGTCGGTTACAACTACCAGTTTTTTCAGTGTGACTCCAGTTAGCTTTGGGATCTCCGTCCGTCAGGTATCATTAGATTTTTACTTGCCGGACAACTCTATTTTCAGCTCGTCAGGCATCCTGTGGTTTTGCTTCATCAGCCAACACTATCTTTTTCTCGTCAGGTATCATTGTGACTTTTCTTCTTTGCCTTTACCAATCGTGTGCACTCCATCGGTGTTATCTATCACTTTGTGAATACTTGACTTTTATGCATTGCTAAAAGCATAACCTTTGTTCTAGTGATTCTCTGAAGCCTTCGGCATTATCTATATTACCATACAGATGATATCAAGTTGACATCAATGACAATACAAACCATTAACTGATTTAATGCCTTGCATTATATTCAACTTAACATTATCAAACATTTAATCAGTTACATGTCATCACAAATATATATTAGGTGAATCAATTCTTTAAGGATCAAAGGTTTCCCTTTTCAGAAATGAAATATGATGAAATCTTTTGTAAAATCATACCACTTAGATGAGATCATGATATATTATTTTTTTTTACAATATCTCAAACTCTTATATTTTAAATATATTATTCATTTCTATTTTAAATATAATCATGGACTTTAATTTTTTATTTAAATATTGCAACATGAAGAAAATCAAAGTTTCAATGAAGTTTTTAAAAATAAATATTCTCATTTTATCTCATCCTCCTTAATATTATTTATAATCACTTCCTTTTAATTTAAAAATATATATTTATATTTGCTTCATGAATACTTTGTTTAAGTAAATTGGGATATGTGTTGAACCCTTTTACATACAACCCATTATGTTGAAGAGAGGGAACTCACGAGTTATGAGTCTACCAAAAAAATAACTAACAAAAAATAGCCAAATCACTGTAACCATACAAAAATGAATAGATACTAGGATCAGACAAGTTAACACAAAAACACAATCTTTTAGTTTCCTAAAAGACTCAACCCCTTCACGACTTGCTAGTACCTATTTAGCTTATCAATCTTTTCCATGAAGGAAAACACCATATTAGCTAAGACATCCTAGGAGGGAGTAGCATGTAGAATAATATTTACATTCACCTTTTAAGAATATTTGGCCATTGAAAAGCTGTCATCTTTCTCTTTCACATCTATCTTATTCTTAGCATTCTTTTTCTTGTATTTTTGTTCCATTACCATATATTTTCTAAATTCTATAGTGTCCTTCATATTTTTACCCATTTTGTTTTACATATCCTGATGGTTGTAGTGAAAATATTCAAATTCATTATTTCTCTCCGAGAGCCCACATTGGTTTACTCAAATTTATTTTTTCATCCACGGTTGGCCATTTATCAAACTTCTTGGCTAACCCTTTCACATAGGTACACATTGTACCATCAACAAATTATAAAGGAGAATCTAACACCTTTGTATTATCCCTCACCAAATACTACAACTTTTTGATCTTATCATATTTTTTTATGTAGTACACCTTACCCAAACATTTGATTTTTTTTTGGAAGTTATAGAAAGTACAAAGTTTATTTGAACTTTAGAGCTAAGCTACACAAATTATACAAGCAAGGGGTTGATTAGGAAAAGGAAATGAGCCACTTAAATTAGATATTTTTTGGGTTGGGGGAGGATCCAAAATTGATAGGTAGAGATACTTTAGGAGACCAATTAGAAGAATGGGAAAAATTATAGGCAGAAAAATTTGAGATTTCTTCAAGAGGTTGCATAAGGATTAGAATTGGTGTGTTTAATTGTTTCAGATAATAAGTCATTCTCCTAAATTCTAAATACACATGTTACTTAATTTTTCTTAGGGATCACATAGGATTATTCCCACTTTTAGTGGTGTTAACACATTATCACTCTTCTACTTTTAAAGGGTGATTCACCTTTAGTGGATGTGTTGCACAAACGCCTTTTTGTATTGGAGGTTGATCAACTTTTAGGGGACATGAGACCCTTTCACTTTTACACATTTGGTAGGTGATAATTTATCACTTCATGTATCATATAAAAATATTAAGGTACTTGTCATAATCTTATGAATTTTTATATTATCACCTTCATTTATTTAACCAAGTGTCTCATTTTTAATATCATTTTGTTTGATTCAATAAAGTAAATTTAGTTAATTCAATAATTCAAATGATCGATTATATTAAATTATTGATGAGAATATAGTTTAATATTTTCATATTGGTACTCTAGTTCTATTTTACATTCCATTAAACCTCTATATCTCATTTGGCTAGCTTCAAAATCTTACAGTAACATCCTTCATTTTTAGGGATTTAGGGAAACTAACTAGGCTCTTCAAGTTTTTCATGAATTTACGGTTAAGATGACAAGGATTTTTTTGGAAGGAGTTATTTCGATTATATATAAGGAATAGGCTCCTGGGATGTTAAGTACATGGGATTTGTTCAAAGTAACAAAAATAGAGGGATTGGTAATGTGAAGAAGCAAATTTCAAGCTAGGGTGAGCCTTAAATTGTACATTAACGAAGAGTGTTTCCATGGGTTTATCTAATTAACTAAATAAATTTATTGAACAATGGATGAATGAATCTAGAAATTAAAATTCATCTTAATGACATTACCTAAGTGTTTTAAGATTCAAAAAAGAAATCATTGAAACCTTTCACCTTCCATCTAGGGTGGTTGTAAGGAAATTAAAGTACCAAAACAACTTCCTGCACTAACATTGACTAGAGGCTAATATAAAATTAAATTTTGATATTTTCAAAAAATTTTAAAAAAATATATAAATAAAAAAAAATATTTTTAATACCACTATAAAATTATTTATGTTCGGAAAGCCTTTTCAAGAGAAAAAAGAACACACTCCAAAAGCGGCACAATATTTTATTTAATGTTCAATAAAAGATTACATTATACTTGTAGAGAAAGATTCTCATAGGAGTATTACTAGCTAGTGATCCTAAGGTATTTGAGTAGTTATAATACTCTAACATATATCTTCCACCTCATGCACCTATTATATAGGAGATACAAAACATGAAGCTATGTGAATGATATTACAAAACTATTGGCTAAAAACTAGGTATAAAATAGTGCACATATTATTTCAAGTCTAGGATGACCTATGATGTGTCAAAATAAACAGCAACATACATAAATCCCTTTTAGAGCTCCTTTATGTGTTCAACATATTTTTACATTTTGTATTTCAGAAGACACTTCTTTCAAAGGCCATATGTTTTGAATTGATTGTCCAAGTGAGAAACTATTTGAAGCACTAAATAGATCACATTGTGTTATATCATGTTCTAACCCACTACATTGGTTACAAACACTTTTATACTATTTTAGAATTTCTAAAGTGTAACAAAAAATGCAAAATGCATTTATAATATTATTCAATAACATGAAGTAGACATCTATAAAATGAAAAGGAAATTGTATATTATAAAATGGTGAGAAATTATAGGATGTATATCAGTCACCGAATCCTATTATGCATTAGAATGCAAACCCATCTTTAAATGAATATGATTAGCACAACAAAGAGATGAAGGGTGCTAATGCAAGATCTATGTAAAAAGGCACGATTTGTGATTCTTATAGAAAATGATGTGATATGTAAATGAATTGATTAAAAGGAAATGACAAAAGAAAATGTATGATATCATATTCGATCTATAAAAGTAATTGCAAGAGGAAAATAGGAAGAATGAACTCACCTTGAAGAAATAAGAAGAAAAATGATCTTTAGATCTGAATTTGATTGTCATTGGGATGTCAGAATCCAGTGAAACTCAAGATCTAGGGCTCTAATGTGTGTAACTATCTCTGTGCATATTTTGGCTAAAAAGTGGAGGAAAAGGTTTCCAAATTCAACCTCATCCTAGAAAATATTGTGAAAAGTTTTGAGGATCTGTTTAATAGCTTCAGAGACTCTTGTATCGAAATCTGGAACTCTTGAAATTGTTCCTGCACATAGAAAAAGGGGAAATAGGTTGTGGAAATAGGTTTTCCTTGGTCAAACCCCTTTATATGAATCAACCTTGAAATGAAATAGAAAATGCATTATGATAGATGAGAGGAAACCTAGATATGGAAAATAAATTACCTTATACCTCAATGATTCAAGGCATCTTTTGAGGTGATCATAAGTGTTAATGCAATTTCTTGGACCCTAGAAAAAAAATAGGAAATTATGAAACCAAAACCTTGAATGATTGATTTTGTAGTTCGCCACAATTTTTGATTGAGGAAGAAGAAGAAGAGTTGACTTATGAATGTAGATCTCCTCCCTTGATTGTAAACTCATGTGTTTGACCTCAAATGGGCAAAGAATCTAGATCTATTGAAGGAAATTTCTTGAGTGCATGCTGGAATGAAGATTTGAAATTCTTAATGGTTATTCATAGTTTAATGTGTGTGTGTATATATATATATATATATATACACACACACATACACATCTACAAGAAATTCATTGTGCATTCAAGAGATCCAAGTGCAAGAAAGAATCTATTAGGGAAGGAATCCATCGTCAAGCATTCAAGCCAATCAAGCATTGAATAACCATTAAGCATTTCAAATCTTCATTCCAGCATGCACTCAAGAAATTTCCT
>MU226486.1:1498951-1523035 GCA_018584345.1 Thuja plicata
GAGTATCATGAAGGAGGTGTTGAAGATGAGATCACAGCGGCATAGTGGAGTATTCCAGCAAGTAGTTCAGATACCAAGGAGATTGAAGACATACTGGACAGTCGTGTTGGTAGAATCACAAGGAACATGACATATGAAGAATATCTGGTCAAGTGGAAAGGATGACCTGTTGAAGATTCATCATGGCTGATAAGGGAGGAGGTTAACTGTCTTGGTTTTCCTCTGCACACCTGAGTCGTGACAGGGTCACTTCTCAAATTACCCCGGGTGTCTGATGCAGGAGCATCCTGGGTGTAAAGGCAATCTTGCATCACCCAAAAATATTTCTATTTTCTTTTCAATAAGGTCTACCTTGTGCAGAGCTGCTATTTATGGAAACTTTCTATTTTTAGTAAGTTGGTCATATGATCTCAGAATGTTCTGATTTTGCATGTGGAGGTTCATCTCAGTCATATTAGCCTGCCAGTAAAGTTTCATGGCTAGATCAGGTCTAGTTTTGAAGATATTGAAAATTTTTGGTATTAAAAATAGGGTATAGAAACTTCGAGCTCAGTTTTGGAGGCTTTAGAGGCCCTGGATGAGGTCAAAACTTGGACTAAATGAAACTTGCTTAATTGACTTGTTGTAGAGCGCTTCGTGGCATTTTTGAAATGGGGTTATAATATTCAATCAGGTCAACTGGTGATGACTTATGGTCTCCAGAAGTTGGGCCACCTGAAATAGCAGAAAATAATTTTCCTTCAAAATTTGTGTTCAGGTTTCAAAAGTTATTTTGAGCCGACTTTGATGTACTAAATTGAAAAATAAAATAATTCTAAGTTTGGTCGGCCCTAAGGTCTAAATTTATGGAACCTTCTCGAGCGGTGGAAATTGCCTATATAAAGAAGGCTCGTAGTGTTGTCTTAGGCAGTTTGGGACAGTTCTGGGTAGATCTGTGTAATAATTCGAGGCTTTGTCCTACAGAATATTGTAAGGGGAATGCCCATGTGGCTTTGCATATTGTAATTCTGGAAGTTTGTAATTCCACATTTGTGGAGATAATAAGAAGCCCATTTTCTGTTCTTGCAAATTGTTGTTGCGTCTCTGTTTCTATTATGTGTTTGTGGCATTAAGGGGAGCAGCCTTCATCAGACCTATTATGGATTTTCTCTTCTACCAGAAACCAAAGGTAGAAAACTAAGTTAATACACCTTTACTTTCAAAGAATTCCACTATCAATTAAAGTTTAGTCTTCACCAAATCTAAAAGGGTACATTCCATCACAGTTACTCAATCACCTCATAAGCATTCACAAGCTTTATCCCACACTTATTTATGTCTAAAAACTTCAATATTGATGATTCAGAGCCATATCTCATCAACACATTCATCAAATTCCTAATCTCAAGGAGTAGGCCTAGTAGTTCTTGTAGCCCTAATCAAGCTCATATTATGCATTAACTCCCAAATTAATCAAAGAATCCCCAAAAACAATCTTTGTTCCAAATACCCTTTTCATAGACACAAAATATTTTAAGGGTTTTGGGGTCTCAAGTCTTTCGTATTGCAATTCAAATCCCTTAGGGACCGAGTCCTTAAAAATAGGGCTAATAGGCTTGCTTGTAGAAATTCCTCTCAAAACCAAATGAAATGAATTCATTAACCATTACAAATTCTCACAGAGGTTTTTCCTCTTGCTAAGTCCATCCACAATGCACTAGATCACTTCTTCCAATCCAACCCTGCAAATGAACCACATTGTTCCTCAATTAACCCTAGTTGAGCTATATACAAGCTCTCCAAGGGATAGAGATCAATCTTCACCATTGTAACCTCAAGGCCTAAAACCAAAGAAAAACTAATGTACAATGAATGATCTACCATATCTCCAAGGCATAAAGACTTTTCGTGACACCCTGCTACAGATTGAGAGTCTATAATAATGTTTTATACATCTTCACTAAAGGGATTGCTTTAATTATTTGTATTGTGGAAGATATGGGTGAATGTTCTTTTATGACTATTCTTTGTATTTAATCCTTATTTGAAATAAATTATTTTTATAAGATTACCAAGTTAGATGTAACACCCTGCTAGGGAACCCAGAAGGAAAAAGCTTCTAAGTGCTAAAGTTGCAAGTAAATTTTTTTTACAGCCAACATAAAAATAATTTACAAAGACTACCTAATTCATGATTATCATTTATCTTAACAAATAAAGCATCATTAAATATCTAACTCAAACTATGTCCTCCACAGGTTCCCTAACATTACTACTTAACAACATGAACCAATCTATTAGTGAGCTATTCCTAAACTGTATTATTCTAGATTCATTTTAGTGCACCAAGTAACTATTCCTTTCCTATCATAAGATACTTATTCAATACATCTAATTGACTAATCAATCTTACCATAAAATCAAATGAATTTCAAATAAGAAAAGGATGGTTTAATCTTCTTCTTTTGCATATTATTTCTTAGTGTCTTGCATAGTTTTCTTTTGATTTCATTGTATTAGTAAGATAGGATCCTAGATATAAGAACTATGTTCTTGGTATTCTTGCTACTTTGATTTACAAAAGAATACATATTCTTCTATGATTAAGTTGTCTCACATCAATTACTTATGCTTTGTATTATAGAATTAATTAATGAGTCTCTTGAGTACTTTCATATATAGTGGATATCTTTCTAATAAATTAATGTTAATGAATGCGTCATACTTTTATGTCAACTTCTTGCTATACTCTTGGAAAGACTCAAAGTATTATGATAAGTGTTTATGTACATTACATGTTGGTAATAGAAAACCTTACCTCCTAGTCCTACCTCTAAAACTTGTCATTATGAGTGCTTGTTATAGTGATTTCAAGTTACTTAATTCATTTGAAAAGGCTTAACACTATTTTCCTATAAATGCTAAATCATGATTTCTATGTCTAATCAATTATTCTACTTAATGAGCTCTTATAAGTTGGACTTGAATTTCTTGCATTTATAACAAGGAGTGATATATTATTGTGCTAGTACTCATTCTTATAGATTCAAAATGATGAAGTTACTACGTATGTATTTTAGGTTATTGTAAGGGTTAAAATATTGCATCTCTCTTTCCTTTTCCACATTTTAGAAAATAATTGACAACCAAATCTTTGTAAAAAAGGGGAATTTAGGACCTTATTAATTAGGTTGCAACACTAGAATTCTTGGGTAAAAGACCTAATTCCCCAAGGTACATTTTTTATTGAAGGCCTATGTAGGGGTTAACTATATTGATGAAATTAGGAGCTTTCATGATTAAAGGAATATGTGTTCTTTTGGTACAATTATTGAAGGAAGAGATGGGGTTGATGTAATATTTTATTGACTCTTTTGGGAAATTATTTTCTCTTGACATGGTGAATAGGTATATTTAGATGAAATATGAATGTTATGGTAAGTTTATTAATGATGTGATTATCCTCCAAAAATTGCAATATAAGACAATTGAGACTTTAGTTGACAAATATTGTTGTAACCCTTATTAATTTATTTCAATGTATTTCCTTATGGGTATTGAAATCATTATGTTAGTAAGTACTAGTGTCTTGAAAATGTCTATATGGTTGATCTTTCTTTCTTGGAGAAATTTATCATGTGTAATGGAAGTACCTAGATAATTCATTTATTTTAAAAGATGATACTTGGTCCGTTCTTGGTGTCCTTGATTTGGTAAAAAGTGAATGTACATAATGATTTATAATGATGTTATATGTGTGTACTACACTTTTATTGTTTCCTTTCCTTCGTTAGAAAAAATGTGTTTTGATTCAAGGAATCTTGAAGAAATAAAAGGGTGACATAATGTATCATTGTTATTTGTGCCTTATTTTATATTAGTTTAAGTCATCTTGCAGATAGATTTTATATTGTGTGAAAGGTTTGTTGGAAGTACAATAATGGGAATGCAAGATACTGAGGGGGGGGGGTGAATCAGATCTTAAAAATTAACCACTTAAAACAAATTGATCCACATTCATACATAGATGAATTTAACCTAACATTAGATAGTATCCACAACATGAAATATATAACTCATAACACGTGATTCTGGTAACCTAGAAACCCAAATAGGGAAAACTGGGGTGGGGATGACACCCACAAAATCTTCACCACTGCAGCAATAAAGTGTGCCTATTAGGGCTACAAGAGTTTGATTACAAAATGCAATCTAATTGGTTAAAGTTCTGTTCCGTTAAGAACTAAAGATTATTACAATCTACCTTGTCAAATGATTTCAACTTACAGTAAAGTAAGCACTCAGCTAAGAGATTTAGAACGGTCTAGAACCACTCTGTTAAGAGATTTCACCTGATACACCTATTAGAATGTTTCAAGTAGTGATCCTTTGTTATGCACTCAGATGCTGATGACGGATCTTCTCTTTCCAATAATTTTTGTGATCTCACAATCTGATATGTCTTTACTCTACTCTTCACTGCTCTGTCATTCTGCTTGATCTTAGCTTCTTCTCAAAATAAATCACTCTTCATCTTTTATGAACACAATAACCTTTCTCTCTCTCTATGTATCTCTCTCTCTATATTTTTCTTCTAGGGTTAGAAGCAATCTTGTATGTCTTTATGGATCTGGAAGTGAGATCTAGATCAACGATCAAGATCTATTATTAATTCCCCCAAGGCATTCCAATTTTATGATTGGCTCCATGCCATGCATAGGATAAAACAATTAAATGCATAATTAACTTAGTAGACAAATATTAAATGCGTACATATGTCAGCCCAAATCTCATACAAGTCAGCCTAAACATTTCACATCAAAGTTTAAATCAAATCTGACATGTATGCAAAAATTGTTCTGCTCGACACTTAACATCTCTATCGCTTGGCACTTAATATTCTACTCAGCTCGGCATGATGTAACTCGACAACCTAAAAATTTCTCGGCAATGTTTCTCGGCCTTGAATGTTTAGCTCGGGCACAGTTATAACCAACTAAAACTGCTTAAGTAAATGACAAAGTGTTGGTCACTAATCATCAACAAAACTTAGGGATTAACAATCTCCCCCTTTGATATTAGTGGCAAAAACACACTTATCATTTCTTTCGATTCATTCCATACAAAATGTTTCCTAAGTACACAATGTACTCCCCCTAGGAATGTGCACCATACTACATACAAAATTTTACATAGTATACATGCCTTTAAAAAAACATTTACATTGATACATGTATTGATCTTCTTACGCTGTACCCCTGTTAGTCCTGTCAGATTCCCCCTTGTTTTTGTCACTGATTGCAGGTGGGGTCAATTTATACTTATCCAAAAATTGTTTATGAAGTTGTAAGGTGGACACAAATGCAGTGTCCCAACTATCTTTAACAAACTTCATAACCTCTAATTTGACTTCTAGCTCGGCAGCTAGACTTACTAAAATTTCTGCAGTGGAGAGATGCATATTTCCCTTAACCAATTATTTTGCAGCTGAAATTTATTTCTGAATTATCTCCATATGAGGTATCAAGTTTGTCTGGATAGTAATCAATTTGGTGCTTATTCGACCATCTTTAGCCATGAGCTCGGCTTTCCCCCTTTGTGCATTTGTCAATCTGTTAAAATGTAAAGAGCTAGTGCTAGAATCCATACTCAGTGAACTTCTAGTTGAATTTAAGTCTAATTGCAATTTATCTATGGCATGTAGATTATCCTTTGTGAAGAATTCAACATCACATAACTTCTTATACAAAGAATAAATATTAGTTGCAACTTCCTCCAAAATTTCTACAAGAGAAGAAAGTTCAACCTACTTTACTGCAATCTCTCCTGAGATTTTTCATAGTACTTTGTTCTCAAATTTCCTCTCGGACCATTTCAATAACTTCTCATTAGGTTCAATGTTATCATCATTCACCTTTTGCACAATATGAACTAACTATTCTAGAATAGGAGCTTGAGGATTGTCATATTCCATATCAAAATCTTTTACAAATATATCCTTGATGTCATGTAACACCTACATTTTCTTCTGCTCTCTTTTCATTTCTTCTTGCCTTTTCTTCCTCTTGAGTAATTCTTGAAGAGTCTCAATCTGTTCATAAGATAAAACATTGGGATCCCATGGTGGAATCACAATAACTTCATCTAATGTGACATTAGGAGTAGGAGACTTCTTCCTCATCATTTTCCTCTTCTTAAGTTCCAGTGAGCTACAGCTCGGCTTTGTTTCCTCAATACCTTTTACTGTATGAGTAGTAGTCACCATTACATTTTACAATTTAGTCAAAATTGCCTGTTGATCAGGCGTACCTCCTATTTTGAGTCTAGTGGGAATAGATGATACCGAGTGTGGTAAACTAACCAACACTTGCACTGCCTCTTGTTCCTTAGGTTCATTGTCAGTATCCCTCATCTCCTCACCACTATCTAAGACTATTTTTACAACCTCTAAAATAGGTGAATTTTGTGTAATTACCTCTTGTTCATCTGTTTTCTCCTTTTCTACTCCCTTTGTTGTATCTTTATCCTTAGGTTCCTTTTTAGTTCTCTCTTCATCTTCCTCTATACTCTTCTCTCCTTCAGCCTCTATAGCCTTAATAGGTGATTCTAAATTTGTGTGTCTCAGCTCATCCTGATCCTCGACATCCAAATTCCTAGAGTCATCAATTGTGAAATCAATTGGACTGTCTGTTGTTAGATCAACAATGTTTACTGTCTCTCTTTGTTCTTTTGGTTTTGCTCTAGTCTTGTCAGGCTCAGTAGAAATTTTCTCTTTTTCTTTCTGTGGTGCAGGGGAGGTTCCAATTTCTTTATCCTTCGGATCAGATGTTCCTTCATCAATATTCTTCTATTTTGGAGCAATCAACCCAAAGATTTCCCTACAAATCCTAGTACTCTGTTGTACTACACTTTCAATATCATTTTTCAAAATAGCATAACCTCTTTTTTTAGGTATGAATTTATGCTTATACTTTTCAACAAATTTTTCTCTTTGTTTCTTAGTCAGCTCAGGAATGACTTGAGATAATGTGCCTTCTCAAATATGTCTCTCAGTTGTAAGTGCAAATTCACATTTTCTAGATAGAAACTCATATAACTCACTCAACACATTATTTCCTATCTCTATGGGAGATAAATTTAAATTGCACATCATATCTAGTAGTGCTTCTTTAACTTTGTGCTTATCTTCTAAATTCAATTTCTCATATTTGATAAAGTTTAAACTAGATAACCCTGCATAATTTCTCAAATTCTCACATACCTCATTATTATCAGTGGGTCTCTTGAATGGTTTTTTTGGTATTTTTTGGGGCTCATCATTTTCAGTCTTTTCTTCATCACTTTCTAGATCCAGATGTAGTTTCCTTCTAGGTTTCTTTACCTATAGGCTCGACACAAGCTTTGTTGCAAATTTAGTCTTTGATCTAGAACTACTCTCTCCAACCTTCTTCTTTGCATATACATTTTTTTGCACTACTGGAGATGTAACATTAGATGCCCTTTTCCTTAGATGATTGGAAATGGGAGGGGTAACTTTAGGTTTTTCTTTACTGAGCTTCGTTACCTTGGCTACTGCTAGTTTCTTTCCTTTTTCTTTAATAGGAATATCTTCTTCAGATTCAGCAAATTCTACTTCTTCTTCTTCTTTAGATACATCTTCTCCTTGTCTAGTAGATATGCCTAGATGTGCATCCTCTAGCTCCTCATCACTCAGTAATCCAACCATTTTCTTTAGATTCTTCACAATCTTTTTCCTCGTTCTCTCCATGGTTCCTGCCTTAAGATTCATGGATATCTTTTCCTTAGCTTCATCATAATTTCCAAATCTCTTTTATTTTTTATCAATCTCCTCTGCTAGGAGTGTTGTTATAGCTGTTGATGTTTCATCAATGTTAACTTCATAGGGAAATGGCTCCAGCCATGATACCCTAGGTTTCACAACCTGAATGTATGTGTAATCTGTGTCAACTAGAAAACATATCTCCTCATAGTGTTTTTCCACAAGTGAACTAGGAATTCTAGACCTCAACCTCATTCTCTTTTTGAATTCCACAAATTACTTTCCCATAATACTATTGAAATTATTGCCTAATTGCTCAATACATTCACTAATTTAGACATTAATAGGTCTATCCTTCTTCCAAACAATATTTCCCTAAGTAGGAAATGACTCCTATACATAGAATAATATGCAAAATAGTAAAGAACCAAACTTACAAGATGATATTTTAGCTTTTCTAATCGATAGTAAGTTCTCGGCTAGTTGTGTCAATTGTAGCTCGGCAAGGTCGTAGGTGTAATTCTTCTTAATTGTCTTCCATGCTTGGTCCACAGCTGTGCAGGGGACACTATCTAGTTGGCTTGACTGATAGAACTTATGTGCAATCACTCTCACTCCAAAGTCAAGTTCTAAATCTTCAATTGTATAGATAGTCATACCTCTATTATTCCAAACAGCTCTAGTGTTAGTTGCTATCTCTTCTGTACTTTGATCTCTCATTGTTTTCTTTCCACTAATAACATGATATCCAGTTACTCGATGAATAATATCTTTAGTGATCCTAAATGGTCCATTTTCTAGCCACATATGCATATTATGAACTTAGCTTAGAACAACCTTGATCCATTCATCCTTAAAGTCTGGCATAAAATCTATGGCACAAGTTAACCCTTTGTTGGGTAAATGTTTCAATTCGTCTTTCAGACCTCCATTTTCACACAACTTGTTGTAGGATTTCCTCAATTCACTATCACCTACTTCACAAATCTTAACCATGTAACATGATCTAACATCATGGATCATAAGTACCTTTGGTGGAATAGATGAGAGGGCTCCATTCAAATCACCTAAAATTGAACTTTTAGGAACGGCTCGAAAGTTAGGACGTGCACATGCATCACTTCTTACTAGCTTAATTATTTTTAGTTCCTCCATTCCTTTGATTGGTGTGTAAGAACTTGCAGCCATAATCTCTGAAATTAGGGTTCAAAAATGAAGAATAGGGTACCTTGGAAAGTAACACTTCGCACTGTTCATCTTAAGGTTGCCAACAGCACGCTGATGAGATTTTTGAAAAAAACTTTACTAAGATCAATTCAGCAACTTCTTTGATCTCTCTGTGAATACTAAAAATTGCAAGGTAAAATGAAGAATAAACTATTTGTCCTTATATAGACTTTAAAGGTCAAGGTAGGTAAGCAATAAATATTCTGCCTATTAGGTTAATGCAAACCAGCTATCATTGGTTGACTAACACAAATTGCATACCACTCGGCTTACCATACTCAACCATCACAAAACTTACTCGGCCAGCCAACTCCGCACCTATAGTGTAGTTAACTCTTCTTGGCACTTGTCATAAACATGTCCTAGTGCATCTCAACAAATGGAGATATGGACTTTGGCACATTTACATGTTAGGAACTCATGTAAGATTTGAAATTTAAATGCAGTTCCTTACATACCTCTATTGCTCAGTTTGAGATGGTGTGATCACCTGATCCATTGGATTGGGTGACCTCGGCTTTAGTGGTTTCACTACTTCTCAGCTCTATTTTCCTTACCCATGTTTGGTTCATATGTGCTCTTATTTCCTCAACAGTTGGAGCAGGTACTCTTGTCCTACACCCTCTCTTAATGTGACCAATCTTCAAACAACTAAAATAGACTAGGCTTCCATTCATCCAACTCTTAGATTTCCCTCTGAAATGTATCTTTAATCAATATTCAGGTGCATATCCATATTCTTCACAGTAATGACAACTCTGCCTTGTATTATAATCCAAGTTGTAAGTTTTTCCTTTCCTAGGTGCTTTTGTTTGTGTCTTTGATGTCCATTGTTGTTTAGCATTGGATCTACAGTCTTGTGCTTTATGACCATGTTTCTGACACTTGTAACAATAACCATTAAATCTTGGTTTGGGAGGTGCATCACTTGCTTCAGGCCAACATTCATGTGCTTTATGTCCAAATTTATTGTAATTAAAATAGTAACCATTGAACTTAGGTTTAGGATTTGACTTACCTTTCTTGCTTTGGAAAATGTTTTCTGTATGACATGGTTTTCCACAGTGGTGGAAAACAGGCTTGTTGTGCTTTGTCTTTGCATTCCTCCTTTCACCATTCTTAGATGATTCTCCTTTCTCAGTAGATTTTTTTGGTTCGGTGACCTAATCTAGAAGAATCTTTTGGCCTTCTTGATGCTTCCATCAGATTCTCAAAATGAGTCAAAGCTTCATTAGGTTTATTCAGTCTTTCATTCAGTTCCTTCTCAGATCTAAAATCATCTTTCAATTAATTGTTCTCAGATCTCAAATTCATCATTTCCATATCTTTCCTACTAATCTCGTTATTTGAAAGTAGCAATTTATTTTCCATGTCAACCTGATTGATTGTCATCATTTGCACATCATGTGTCCTTTCATCAAGTCTGACAGTTATCACTCTTTTATCTTCTTCTACCATAGATTTGTCATCTTTAGCTTTCTTCGTTTGTTCCACTACTTCACATAGTCTCACTATCTTTATTTCTTATTCTCTTTTCAGGTTTCTGACTTCTTCACATAGTACATTGTTCTTTTCCAACAGATCTACAATTGCTGCATCGCTCTAAGTAGAATCTCCATTCTGAAATAGATTTGTAGTGTCATCTTCCTGATAATGAGTATCATTCATTTGTTTGGCCAAATATTTCCTAGCTATAAATGATTTCTTCAATTCCTATCTTTCTATCTCAAGCTGATGTAATGCTAGCTGAATCTTGATCTTCTAATTCTCAATGACTTTACCCAGCTTGTAAACCTCCATCTCAAGATCTATACTCACAAGCTGATTAAAAGCTTTTGTAGGTGAATTGTGCTCTGGTACCAATTATTGGATGTACAATAATGGGAAAGAAAGATACTGAGAGGGGGGGTGAATCAGATCTTAAAACTTAACCACTTAAAACAAATTGATCCACATTCATACATATATGAATTTAACCTAACATTAGATAGTATCCACAACATGAAATATATAACTCATAACACAGAATTTTGGTAACCCAGAAACACAAATAGGTATAATTGGGGTGGGGATGACACCCACAAAATATTCACTACTACAGTAATAAAGTGTGCCTTTTAGGGTTACAAAAGTTTGATTACAAAATGCAATCTACCTGGTTAAAGGTCTGTTCCGTTAAGAACTAAAGATCATTAAAATCTACCTTGTCAAAGGATTTCAACTCACAGTAAAGTAAGCACTTGGCTAAGAGATATAAAACGGTCTGCTAGAACCACCCTGTTAAGAGATTTCACCTAATACACCTATTAGAATGTTTCAAGTAGTGATCCTTTTTTATGCACTCAGATGTTGATGACAGATCTGTTCTTTCCAATACCTTATGTGATCTCACAATCTGATATGTCTTTACTCTTCTCTTCACTGCTCTATCATTCTGCTTGATCTAAGCTTCTCAAAATAAATCACTATTCATCTTTTATGAACATAATAACCCTTCTCTCTCTGTGTATCTCTCTCTATATTTTTCTTCTAGGGTTAGAAGAAATCTTATATGTCTTTATGGATCTGGCAGCGAGATCTAGATCAATGATCAAGATCTATTATTTATGCCCCCAAGGAATTTTGAATTAGTAGAAAAATATTAAATGCATACATATGTCAGCCCAAATCTCATACAAGTCAGCCTAAACATTTCACATCAAAGTTTGAATCAATCCTGACATGTATGCCAAAATAGTTCTGCTCGGCACTTATCATCTATGTTGCTCAGCACTTAATATTCTACTCGGCTCAGCATGATGTAACTCAGAAACCTAAAACTTGCTCGGCAATGTTGCACGACCTTGAATGTTTATCTCGGCCACAGTGATAACCAACTAAAACTTCCTAAGTAAATGACTAAGTGTTGGTCACTAATCATCAACAAAACTTAGGGATTAAGAAGGTCGAGATTTATACATGTGTACATTGGATATTTTCATATGTCCATGATGAGGTGTAGTGTGATTAAATATTTAATTATCATTTGGTACCAGGTAGAAATAATGTGAATGGTGAAAAAAATAAGTAAAATTGGAATATATGCATAAAATATGATGTTATTGTGTACTTCCTTGTAAATGTGATAAAACCAGTGTCAGTTCTTATGTTGGGTGTTGTGTATAACCAATAATTATTTGAGTTCCATGGAGCGGTGCAATACAAGTGCCCATCCATAGAAGTTATGTTTTGGATAAGGGTATGGGAGAACTATACTACTCATGTGTTGATTTCTTAATTTTTACCCTACTTAGCACCAACCCATGGGTGTTGGTAAGTTAGTATGTGGAGGGCTAGTAGTGTCACCATTTCCTCAGGTAGTTATGTGGCATATGTATAAAGGCAGTGCAAAGTGACCTTAGCTTCCACTACTAGAGGGAAAAGAGTAATCAATGCTTCCCCTTATGATGAACCCGTATATGTGGTTCATAAGTGTTTATCCCAATCCCCACAATTCTTGATCAAAATGCTAGTACTTTATATGAGCCTCTATGAGAAGATATATAATTTATGGATATGTATAATTCTATGTGGTCTAGCATGTGGAGGGAGACTTCTCTTAGGCCATGCTATAATGGATACCATATTGGCATATGTTCTGACATGATACAATGAATATGATGCCACACCCCACTAATGTTCTGACATAGTGTGAGGTGATGATGTCGTATAGCTAATGGTAGCTAGCTGAGCTCACGAATAGGATGTCACATACATAGTTACATGAAGGCACATTATATGTATGTATGTTTTCATACTTGATGTAGAGAAAAATAGAGATACTTGCATTCCTGTAGAGGGAAACCATGGATTCTTATTTGTATAGATGCAATAGGCATATGGGTGGGCCCTAGCCATATATACCTCTAGATTTGGTTGTGATCTATGAGAGACATCACTATGCTAGGTGTGTCCTACACGTGCCTACTCTGAAAGGAACACTACCATGAAAAATACAACAAGAGTGTTCTTTCTCTCCTTGGTATATGGTCATTCTAGGTGTGTTGGCATGCTCATTCGACAATATCCGATTTACGAACATTGCTGAGGTGAACCGCCCATGCCATGTGGGTAGTGTTTCCCAGGCCCAATGGTGCAGATCACCAAAATTTTTTATATGTTTTGTGTGTTCATGGTTTTGTTAGGAGTCTTAGGTTGGGTTTGAATAATATCCATTAGGTTTGTATCTCACCTTGTTCATTCATGTTTGTAAAGAGAAAAAGTGTTCCTAGGTGACAACATGCTCATTTTGGCCTGGAATGGTAAAAGTTACTATTTTTGAGTAACTTGTAGTTTTAGTATCTTCTAGGAGCCTAAGTATCCTAACTAGGGTCATATGAGTGAAAAATATTCATCAAGCTGACTAAAATAGTCAAACAACAAAAACATGCTAAAACGTTGCTAGCAACTTTCAAAAGTTGCTGGAGCAACTTTTGCAATTTTTGCAAAAAGTTGCAAATAGAAGTTTGAGTGGTTGTAACCACCCATGCTCAGGTATTTGAGCATGGATTGATGATTTTTGGAGTTTAATGGAGTTTTGGATTGTGTTGCACTTTTTTAATCATTTTGTATGGATGGCTTAATTTGTTTTCTTATAAATTACTGTGTTTTCTGCATTCTGTACGGCTGTGTACACATTAGATTAGGTGATTTGACCTCATGGGGGTGTAGTGCTTTGAATTATCTTTCTTTTACATATAGTAGTTTGCTTCCAAGTTAAAGTAGTGTGGATTTACATTAGGATTTAGGCCAATGTATCTGCAAGTTGAATTTGCAGAGTTGCAGGAGGAAAAATAGCTCTAACCTAAGCATCCACAGTTGAAAATGTCTTAAACCATGGGGGATGATGGGTTAGGGCCTATACATATTGTTTTTTTCTTCTTCTTTTTGTGTTTGAAAGTGAATTCCTTACCTTGGAGTGAAGTCCTATGGCTGACTGCTAGGAGTAGGTGAGCCTGGACATGGTAAAGATAAGATTTTAATCAAGCACCCATTATCTTGGATGGATGACTTAGTGGCATTTTTGGAAGCCCTAATGTTTCACCTTGAATGATCAAATTGTTGTAGATGGTGAAAGGAAGGTCGAAGACCAAATTCAATACAATTGGTATTGACTGATCTAGAGGCTTAAAAGGAAGGATGAAAACTAGGGCCTGGCAGTAAATAGGGTTGTGGGTGCATTGAGGAACTATGGTTTTGGATTCTTCAAGGGCTAGTGGATATATTTCAGATTTTCAAGCTCTTCTGTGAGGTTGTTTGGAGGAAATTGGAGCATTTGTGTAATGTCTCAACCAGGGACCCCATAAGGATCAGGTCTAAAGCACAAAGATAACAACTTTTTTTTTTTCAAAAACGATACTAAGACTATTTTAGAAATAGTAAAAATGAACATGTCCTTAAAGTTTCCCCTTAAACGATTTCCATTAATAAAAAAAAAAACCACTTATTCCTTAAATTACCTTAATGAATTCATTTCCTTTCCTAATTTGCATTGTATTTAGTTTTTTTTTTTTTGAAAGGAGATATAAATAAATACATCATACTTATAAATGAATTTACTCTTTTCTTTAATTTATTTTCCAATTAACCTTTCCTACACATAGTTCATTTGTATTTCTAGAACATAAATAACTCTTACTTCCATTTTTCATTTCAAGAGAGATAGGATATAAGATACATAATCACATTTCTTTATTAGAACTTTCTGATTTCCAAATAAACATTCCCTTTGATGTCCCTAAAGCTACCCTTCCCAAATTACATTTATTTTTCTTTAATGTTCATTACAAATACATCAAATTTCCCGAGGAATTACAATATATCTCTACATCTTTATTTACAATGGATAGGAATACAAGAACATTTGAAAGGAAATCTTCATCACTAAATAAATATGAATCCAAGCCATGACACGAACCATGAACAATACCTAGAAGATATTTTACACCCAACCATGTGAAACTTGTGAAGTTCCACCCCCTGTGCTAGGAGATAGAACCAAAGTTATCTCAATGCCTAAGGAAATCTAAGGAAAAATAACCATGTAATCAAATACCAAAAAGAGAAAAGACATAAACATCAAAGCACCACCAGACTATGCACCAAAGGTTTAGGTTCTAGAATACCGCCTAGGTGAGTATCATCACATAGTTTATGCATTGGGATCCTCCCTGGAAACCATGTAACACTGGTCCCCTCTCAGAGTTTAAGGATCCACCCTGGAAGTTACCCATGGCACCGGTACTCCAACAAGTCTATGTGGATTTATCCATTAAATATATATCTTTCATTATCTTTTGAAACCCCCCTCCCAAGTTAATTTTATCCAATCACTTGTTTACAAACTCACCCATAGTATTCCCTGGCAGCCACTTTGGGTTCCAGCACCTATGGTGAGCCACTCACCTAGGGTATCTAGTTCCCCACCCCAAAAACATACCAAAACAAAGAAAAAAATTTCAAATGCTCTGATTCATATGTTAAAGAAACTCTCTTGTTTACTCAGACCCTCAAGATGAGTCATAATCCTTAACTGTGAACAGTAGAAGGAAGATAACAAGGATGTAATATACAAGACATACTAAGAACAACTTATTGTTATACCATATGCAATACATTAAACTTTAAAATGGGAACACGGAAGTAGATAGAGAACAAGATCAAACTAGAAGATGCAGACAAAAATAATAGAACAAAACTAATTGATAAGATGTTTCCAAAATCTGCATAAACATAGGATAAAAATAACCATTTGCAGAATTTCCTGAAACATCCAAAAATAACACATACCTAAACTCCCTAATCTTCCCTAAAACCTAAATACACCAAATAAAGAATCCTATACATCTGTAAAGAACCATAACCTTCCCAGAGAGAGTAAAAGGAAGATATAACATTATCTAACATCATTCTTCCTGAATAACTCAGTACACTATTCCCCATTTTTCATAAAATTACCACCACATAAACTTTCAAGAAAATAATATAAAACATTAGTAAGCACGCGCGCGCGCGCACACACACACACACACACACCATAACACAAAAGGAGTAATTCTCTATGGTTCCAGATCCTACATAGGGTCTTGTGGAGAAACCTTTCCAAAGTTGAGCAACCTCAGCTTCCCGTATGAACTAGCAACTCCTTCCAATTTCCTGATGGTGGATCTTCTTCCAGATAATATTTGTAATTTTTTCCTGAGATAAAACTCCTCTTTCCTCATAGATAAAATCCTAACTCCAACTATTTGATACTTCTGAAATTTTTCTTCTCATAAATGATTATCCGATTTTCTCCCCCATAAAACCCCAACTCCTCACATACTCCGAATATTAAAATCCAACCATATAGTCAGAGGAGTTTCTTTGCGGGAAGCAATGACTCCAACTACTATAGTTGGTTTTAAAAACATTAAAACAATTCCCGAAAGAATAACTAAAGGTTTTATTTATATGTATTTACTTATTTAACTCACTAAGGCCATAAACGAAGAAAGGTGAAAATAATCCTCAAGTAATTCACATAGATCAATGGAAACTAACTAGCCTAACTACTAGGAGGTCTCAGGTTCAAAAATCCTAGGTAAGCTTTGTTTTACTTATTGAATGATTATTACTCTATTATATTTAATTTTGCAATTACATCATTAATTTACAAGCATAAAGATATAAAAACACATTTCTATACTAAAATATATGTTTGTACGTATATGTGTGTGCACCCATATATACATACACATATATATTATACAATTAAAGCATAAAATTCAAATTTCAAAAGATAGAGAAGCATCATTCCTTAGTATATAAATACAAATAATGAGACAAAGAAAACATACACTAAAGCATAAATCACCAAACCAAAAAATCATAAAACTACTTAACCCCCCCAACTGAGGTGAATTCCTAAACAGGAACCTAATTCAACAAGGTTCCTTTGAGAGTTCTTTTGAAATATCTCCACACAAAAATGTTTGAGGATTTTTTTAGGACACACTGACACCTGTGTAGCCAGGTGTAGTTGATGCCTAGTACCTACATCCTACATCACCAAGTGAAGAGAAACATCTGTACATATATATAAATATACAAACAATGTCTAACAAGGAGGTAGAGTGCAACATCGTGTGGATCTCCTATACAAGTGACTACAACTGCCTCTCCTCATCCTACAAACACATCAGATAGCATCAATATCAAGGCATAATTAGATTAGTACGGTTAGCTCCAAAATTAATCATTACTCCATAATGTAAATAAGGAATTGAATCATCTTTATAAGAAATACAATCAAATATATGAAATAACATGTCCTAATTAAAATGTTTAAATTATTTTCTATCTTCCATAAAATATTTTAATTATCCAAATATATACTCATAATGTCTCATCAAATAAAAATTAAAAAAACATAGAGTCCATAATTCTCAATATAGAAATCATGTCTGTGCAAAATATCAAGATACTAGGGTGGGCATTAGAATTTGGCTTAAAATAGTGAAAATAGACCTACTAGGAATAAGCCTAATTAGGCCTCATAGTGTATTTGGAAACAATTGGATTGTGGGAGTGTCCAGAGGTGTTGGAAATGTTTCCAAAGAATTTTTGATGGACCAAGAACATATGAAAGAGTCTATGAGGGGTATGGGGAAGATCCTAAGCAAGGGTGTGGGGTTCTAGGGGAAGATCTAGTACTGAAGAATCAAGAATAATAGTGAACTAGTTGGACTAGTTGTAATTGAATGAACTTTGTCTCTTTGTCAAGTCAACTATACCTAGTAGGCAAGTTGGTAAGGAGGGTCTAGGAGATCCAATTTGGTGAAGAACACATAGGAGGAGTAACCATTGGATGGATATAAGGAGTCAAGCATTTTGGGAGAAGGGATCACTAGAACTCTTGACCCTCTATATCTGAGTGGTATCAGAGCCATAATTTCTTGAATTTTAGTGTATGTCTAAAGGGGAGGAGAGCCACGAGGTTGAAAAAATGTCACCCAAGGTAATTATCAAAGATGCCATAGTGGACTTGGTCCAAAATCTATTGCCAAAGGATAATTTAACAGAGACAAAGGGTAAGAGGAAAGTCACTAAATGGGGAGATGAGAGTTATGAAGAAGATGAAAGCAAGACATGAGAGTCAACTGGCAAAGGAAAAAAAGTGGATATGGATAAAGAATATTAGGTGTTCTTGGATGCCTTCAAGTCCCTAAATAAAAAAAATATGGAACACATACCCTACTATTGTTGCAGCTTTAATGGTGAAGAGTTATTGGATTGGATGGAGGCCATAGACAACCAGTTTGACTACAAAGAAGTATCAGAGGAGAAGAGAGTGAGATATGCAAAGGCTAGACTCAAAGGATTTATATTAGTGTGGTGGAACATGATGCAAGATGATAGGGTAGCCACTGGTAATAATAAGATAGCTTCTTGGGAGAGAATGAAGATCAGGTTGAGGGCATAATTCTTGCCAACTAATTGTGAGATTCAGATCTATCAGAAGTTGCAAAACTTGAGAAAAAAAGAGTTAACAGTAAGTGCCTACACTAAGGATTTCCAAAAATTGAGCCTAAGGGAAAGAAGACAAGAAGAGGAGGTAGAAAGTGTAGCAAGGTACCTCAATGGGTTAAGGAAAGGAATCCAAGATGAAATTAGTATGATGGCTCCTGACAATATGCACAAGTTTTATCTGTTAGCCTTGAGAGTAAAGGAGAAGGCTAGAAGGAGGAATGATTTCCACCAGAGAGGAAGGGGTAATAACAATAGAGGATTCAGAGGCAGGAGTAACTTTGGCAGAGGAAAAAACCCAAGTAGACCAAAATAGAATCAATCTATGGACAATAGTGGGAGTAACCAGTATAGAGGGTCATTTCAAAGAGGACGATACAGAGGAAGAGGACCACCAAGGGGATTCTAGTCACAAGGAAGGTCCAATTTTGTCTTCACTAGCAGATGTTACAATTGTAATCAAGTGGGTCATATAATGGGCAGATGTCCTGACTAAACTTCCACATAATCTATGGGAGAAAGAATAAACCAGTTAGTGCAAGAGGATGACAGACAATGTGTCACTTTCCCCATCTCCAAGGTAGGGGCAGTATTAGATGGAGAGAATCTTATGTTGAGAATGACTTTTTTGAAAGTTCCTAGTGTCAAAAAACCACCTCAAAGAGAGAACTTGTTTAAGACTACTTGTAGGTCCCATGGGAAGATCTGCAAGGTGATAGTGGACTCTGGATCCACAAAGATAATAGTGTCAACTGAGATGGTGGATAAATTGAAACTAAGAAGGATACCTCACAGTACCCATTACAAAGTATCATGGTTAAACAAGGGACAATAGATAGTGGCGGATGAACAAATAATGGTGGAGTTTGAAATTAGAGAGTACAAGGACAAAGTCGTATGTGACATATTTCCCATGGATGCATGTCATCTCCTTCTAGGATGCCCATGGTAATATGATGTGAAGGCCATTCATGATGGTGAGAAGAATAACTATGTGATTACTCAAAATGGAAAGAAGTTTCAAATGGATCCCTTACAAGAACCTAATGAGGAGAAGCATGTGGGAACCAGTGTGATTCTCTTGAGTGGAAAGGATTTTCTAAAGGCTATGAAGAAGGAGAAAGGGGTATGTTGTGCAGTTATAGTGAAGACAAAGGAGGAGACCAAAGAGAAAGTCAGTATGCCACAAGATGTACAAGCATTGTTGGAAAAGTACCATGAAATAGTGGATAATGGATTTCCTAGTGCATTTCCACCCATGAGGGATGTGAGCCACAAGATAGACCTCATACCTAGAGCTAATCTACCTAATAAGGCAGCATATAAGATGACACCAACTCAAAATACAGAGATAGAAAAATAGATTCAAGATTTGTTGGAAAAAAGGCTAATAAGGAAGAGTTTGAGTACATGTGTTGTGCAAACTATCCTTGCACCTAAGAAGGATGTAAAATGGAGGATGTGTAATGAATATAGGTTTATAAACAAGATCACAATCAGATTTAGATTTCCAATGCCCCGGATTGAGAATTTTCTAGAAAACTTGGGAGGCTCTTGTTATTTCTCCAAGGTGGATTTGAAGTCAGGGTATCACAAAATAAGAGTTAGGCCTGGTGATGAATGAAAGACAAACTTAAAGACAAATGAAGGACTTTATGAGTGGCTAGTAATTCCCTTTGGCCTAACAAATGCACCTAGGACATTCATGAGGCTCATGAATGAAGTGCTAGCAAATTTTATAGGTAAGTTTGTAATAGTTTATCTTAATGACATTTTGATCTTTAGCAGGTCTAAGGAGGAGTACATGAAGCATTTGGAAATGGTATTGAGAAGGGTACACCAAGAGAAGTTGATCATAGAGTAGGGAAAATGTGATTTCTTGAAAACTCAATTAGTGTATCTTGGTTTTGTAGTTACAAATGGGTGTATGAAGATGGATCTTGATAAGGTCAAGTCTATTTTAGAATGGCCTACACCTAGATCCATAGGGGATGTTAGTATTTTTCATGGATTAGCCTCCTACTTAGGAAATTTGTGAGGAATTTTAGTCATGTATGCTCCCCTATCCTCAACACTATAAAAGGAGAAATCAAATGTCAGTTCAAGTGGACAGTAGCAGTAGATCAAGGATTTTAAATGTTGAAGAAGAGGATAGCAGAACTATCTACACTTAGGTTCCCCAGCTTCAATCAATTGTTTGTAGTGGAGTATGATGCTACTAAGCTAGCCATTGGAGCAGTGTTAAGTCAAGAGGGAAACCCTGTGGCATTCTTCTCAAAGAAGTCGAATGAGCCCAAACATAAGTACTCCACCTATGATTTTGAGTTGTATGAAATGGTGCAAACACTAAAAAACAGGCAACATTATCTCCTACCAAGATAATTTATGGTTTACACAGATAACCATGCCCTTAGTTTCTTTAATGGGAAAGAGAAATTGAACCAAATACAACTTAAATGGGTAGAATCTTTGCAAGCATGCACATTTGTTATCAAACACAAGAAATTAGTTAGCAACAAGGTTGTTGATGCTCTAAGTAGAAGAGTACTAGCTCTACAGGAGATAAAATTGCAAAGTGTGGGAATGAATGACTTGAAAGATCTCTACAAGGAGGACAGTGATTTCAAAGAAGCCTATGAGGCATGTGAGAAGTTCCAACATGTATTCAAAGTGGAATTCACTGATTATGTATTACAGGAGGGACTATTGTTCAAAGGACACTTAAAGTGTATACCTCAATGTTCAATGAGGGAGAACATAGTCAAGGAGAAACACCAAGGAATCTTGGGAGTCCACTTTGGAGTGGATAAGACACTTGAGCAAGTGAATAGGCATTACTATTGGCCTAGGTTAAAGTTAGAAGTTAGAAAGTTTATGGATCAGTGTCAGATATGTCAGAGGGATAAAGGACAAAGCAGCAACACTGGATTGTATCAACCCCTATCCATACCCTAGATACCTTGGGAGTGTTTAAGTATGGACTTCATTTTGGGATTGCCAAAGACATCCAAGGGACATGACAGTGTGTTTGTAGTGGTGGACAATTTTAGCGAGATGCCACACTTCAACCCTTGCAAACAAACCATTTACACTTCACATATTTTAGGCCTATTCTTTAGAGACATTGTGAGAATTCATGGATTGCCATTAAATATAGTAAGTGATAGGGAAAGTTGATAACATATAACTGATTAAATGTTTGATAATTTTAAGTTGAAGATAATGCAAGGCATTAAATAAGTTAATGGTTTGTATTGTCATTGATGTCAACTTGATATCATCTGTATGGTGATGTACATAATGCCAAAGACTTCAGAGAATCAATGGAACAAAGGTTATGATTTCAACAATGCATAAAACTCAAGTATTCACTAAGTGACAGATAACATCGACGAAGTGCACACCATCGGTAAAGGGAAAGAAGAAAATTCACAGTGATACTCGATGAGCAGAAGACATTGTTGCCTGATGAGGCAAACCACAAGATGCCCGACGAGCTGAAAATAGAGTTGCTCGACGAGTAAAAATCCAATTTTGCCCAATTGATGGAGATCCCAAAGCTAGCTAGAGTCACATCGACAGAACTGGCAGTTGTAACCGATGACTAACTAAAGAGTTGACCGACAAAACAGAGACTTTAGAAAATGACAAAATATCTAGTTGGCAAGAGCTAAATAAAGACTTAACTAGTTGTTTTCTTTGTTTTATTTGACCAAAGTTAAGTAATTGATTTAAAGCTAATTTATACAGTTGGAAAGAAGATAACTATGAGATAAATCAAGATTTATGCTTTAAATCAAATTGGGTGGATTGTTTTTCATGCCAAGAATCAAGAATCAAGAAATGGTGAATATCATGTGTATATAAGAGACAAGCTTAATTCATTTTTGTAGCACATGAAAAGCTAATTAAGGGGAGTGAATAGAAAGAGGATGCTAATGAAAAACTGATGAAGAACAACTTCATGTAGTACTGATCAATCAGATTGAAGGAGAGCTAAAGAATTCTGCGGACACCGACAAATAGTAAGCACAACATCACAGAGCAGAAAGTATGGAGCACAAAAGAATTGAATTGATATATTGATCAGAGAGGTAATGTACATAAATAGATCTGAAAATCTGCAATTCAAGGTTCATTAGAAATAGGTCATTTTGTTTTAGTTTAACCATTGAAGCATCAAGTCTCTTAATAGAGCAGGACTTAACAGTCTTCTATATATTGAGGTACATCCCAAGGAGTGCCAAAAATTTTGATTCATGAAAGTAGCATTGGATATGCTCGATGCCTATTGACAGTCTAAGAGAGAGGCTGAATCAAGGATGGCAACATTAGATGCCTGATACTAAGTGACAACCTATATGTGTAAAATCCTCTAACAAGGTCACACCTAACAATGTGCTTGTAACCTTTAATAGGGTTGGCTCCTAACAGGGCTCACTTCAGAAGATTGAAAATTTGGGGTACCGGTCCCAATTGTTCTTTCCCTTAACAGAGTTTCCATGTTAAAATCCATGTTTTATATGTGTGTATGATATATTTATTTACTATTTTATATCTTGCATAACTCATTCTGGATTTATCAATATACTCTGCATATTTACTATATTTTGGTAAATAGTTATACTGCTTATCGGTAATCAAGGAGAATAAGGACAGACAAGGTAAACCAACAGATAGTTAATCATTATAATTATTTCATGGCATGCATCTTGAAGGGACATAATAATCTGAGGTTTATTGATTGGTGGTTAAGTTTAAGGATACATTTTTGAGGCCACTGATTCATCACCCCCCACTCTTAGTTATTACTAACAATTGGTATTAGAGCTTGTGTGCTTAGAAGGAAGGTATTAAGACCTAAGACAAAGATAACAAGATGAACAGACGAGATGTGCCCAAGTAACAAAGATAATTTGTCTTCATGGAAAAGAAGGATAAGAGTCCACTTATCAGGTATTGGTAATGATGTTACTCAATTCCTTGAAACTGAATATGTGTTGCCCACATGAGCACCAATAGTTGAATAAATGAGAGAATCATGAACATAATGGCATGATGATAGAGCTTTCTTCCTCACTCTCCAATGCTGAATTTGAAGATGTCAAAGAATGCAAACCTACAAAGAAGACATGGGACAAATTGAAGCTTGTACATGGTGGTGACAAAAATGTCTTGAGAGCCAAGGAAGAAAGCCTTAGAGGAAAGTTTGATGATCTCAAAATGAAAGAAGGAGAAAACATCACTCAGTACATCACAAGAATTAAAAAGGTAGTCAATGCTATCCGACGTGTTGGAGGTGTACTGGAAGAAGATACAATGGTAAGTAAATTTCTAATAACCTTACTACCTACTTATGCTATTAGAGTATCTTCCATTCAAGAAATGAGAGCAATAGAAAATAGCAAGGTTACTCTAGACAGTATAATTGGAAGATTGATTTCATTTGAGATGAATAACTTCGATAATAGTGTCTTACCAAACATAGAGTCTGCATTCAAAACTTCTATGAGAATAAGTAAATCAAGTCACAAAAACACTATGAGAAAAGA
>MU226486.1:1523085-1534305 GCA_018584345.1 Thuja plicata
GTCTGCATTCAAAACTTCTATGAGAATAAGTAAATCAAGTCACAAAAACACTATGAGAAAAGATAGTGATAGTGAAAATGAAGAAGATGATCTTGATGAAATTGAAGCACTTATGGCCAGAAGAATGAAGAGATTCAAAGGTAAATACAAAGGTAAATTACCACTTGTTTGTTTTAATTGCAAAGAGATTAGACATTTTGTTGCAAGATGTACTAACAGAAGAAAAGATGACAAAAGTAATGACATATCTTTTGAGAAGAAGTTTGATAGAGGTGATTACAGAAGATACCGAAAATCAGAAAGAAGAAATACCTGAGACTATAAGGACAAAGGAAAGAAGGTCAGCTACCTAGAAAAATGCAAGGATGATGATACTGACACCGAATCTAATGAAGACATCGAGATGGTGTTTGTGGCTGTAAAGGATGATTGAGATGATGATGAAAAAAGGTTTGTAGAAACAACTCTCATATATAAAATTAGCAAAAATGATGTTTGGATCATAGATAGTGGCTGCACTCATCATATGACCAGTGATAAGAAAAAGTTTGAGACTTTTGAATACTACAAGGGTGGATCAGTATGAATGGGAAATGACACACCTTATTGAGTTGAAGGTAGAGGAATAACTAGATAAAGTGTGAGAATTATTATTGGGTAAATGGATTGAATTATAATCTATTGAGTGTCTCTCAGTTGAAGAATTCAGGTCACAAAGTAGCATTTGAAAATAAGAAGGCAAAGATCTTCAACAAATCTAGAAATTTGATTGGTACCGGTGAGCAGACAAAAGGTAAATTATTCTATCTGAATGATATTGACTCCCCTTGTTTAATTGCTACAAATGAAGACATATCATTATGGCACAAAATACTGTTTCATGTGAACTTTGACAACATGGTGAAATTTAGCAAAAAGAGAAATGTCAGAGGCTTATCGACAATGACCAAGCCCAACAACATCATGTATAAAAACTATCAAAAAGGTAAGATGAAAAATTCTAGATTTAAAAGAAAAACCCATACATCTGATGCAATTCTAGAATTAGTCTAGACTGATTAATGTGGACCCATGAGGACAAAGAGTTATTATGCAGATAGATATTTTGTTCTCTTTGTTGATGATTACTCTAGAATGATGACAGTTATGTTTCTAAAAGATAAATCATAAGAATTTAAGATGTTCAAATGGCATAAGGCTATGGTAGAGAAAAAAAGTGGTAAGGATCTAAAATATTTGAGATCAGATAGAGGAGGTGAGTTTATATCAAATGAATTCACTAACTTTTGTAATGAGAATGGTATAAAAAGACACCTTTCTGCACCAAGAATGCCACAACAAAATGGGATTGTTGAGAGAAGGAACAAATAAATAGTTTATTGTGCTAGAACACTAATGATAGAAAAAGGCATCACCCAAATATTCTAGAGGGAAGCTATCTATACTACTATTTACACACTAAACAAAGTACAATTGAAGAAAGACACCAAGGAGACACCTTATGAGCTATGGCATGGATATACACCCAATGTAAGTTATTTCAAAAATTTTGGCAGTCAATGTTATATTTTAAAAGATGATAGAAATGGAAAAATTGACTCCAAGAGTGATGAAGTAATTTTTCAAGGGTACTCTACTAAGAGCAAGGCTTATAAATGTCTGAAAAAAGCCTCTAATTAAATTATTGAAAGTGAAAATGTATAGATAGATGAATTTCTAGAGAACAATGAACAAGAAAGTACTAAAGAACCAGAGGACTACAATAAGTTCACTTACAATGAGGAACCTGACACTCTACCCTACCAACAATGTAGAACTCTTGAGCTACAAATCACTGCTCCCAAGTATCAGGCTACAAATACCGACGGTTAGGATAATGATCAAAATAATGTGCAAGGTGATGAAGAACAGAATGAAGATCAAAATAATGATCAAGTTGATAGAAAAAGAAATGTACCCATACTTGCAAGATATGTAAGAAGGAACCATCCAAAGGTCCAGATCATAGGAGATAAGAAAGCTAGTACAAGAACAAGAAGTAATTCTTTAAACTCAAATTGTTTAATTTGTGAGTGTGAGCCAAAATCTATCAATGTTGCACTAGATAATGAGGAATGGATAAGTGCTATGAATGATGAGATTGAGAAAATTGAGAAAAAAAAAACATGGTCACTTGTGCCAAGACCAGATGACAAGAATGTCATCGGTACAAAATGGATATTCAGGAATAAGCTTAATGAGGATGGAGAAGTCACAAGGAACAAAGAAAGACTAGTATGCAAAGGGTATGCACAAGAGGAAGGTATAGACTATGGAGAAACCTTTGCACCCATTGCTAGGCTAGAAGGAGTAAGAATATTACTTGCTTATGCTGCATTCAAAGGATTCAAGGTATACCAAATGGATGTCACGTCAGCATTCCTAAATAGAATACTTGAAGAAGAAGTATACATTGAACAAACAGAAGGGTGTGTTGATCCAGAAAAGAGGGACATGGTATGTAGACTTCAGAAAGCCTTATATATATTGAAACAAGCTCCAAGATCCTGGTATGAACAACTTCATTCCTATGTAATATGTATTGGATTTGTAAGGACTACTAAAAATAGTAATCTTTATTTGAAGGAAGATACTGATGCTAACACTTTGATTGCTAAAATATTTGTTGATGACATCATATTTGGAGGCAATGATATGCTATGAAAATCATTTTCTAATGAGATGAGAAAAGAGTTTGAGATGTCTATGTTTGGAAAGATCAAGTTCTTTTTTGGGATACAGATCATTCAACAAAGTGAAGGAATTTTCATTACACAGTCCAAGTACATCAAAGAGGTACTGAAAATCTTTCAAGATGGAAGAATCCAAACCAGTTGGAACACCAATGGCTACTGGATGTAAGTTGACAAAGGAGGACAAAACAACAGAGGTAAATCAAACTTTGTACAAACCAATGATTGGAAAACTCATGTATATTGCGCATGTAGTAGGAATTGTTGCTAGATTTTTTGCTAACCCTAGCGAATCACATATGACTATTGTGAATAGAATTCTAAGTTATCTAAAGAATACTGAGGAATTTGGATTATGGTATAGAAGAGAAGGAAAATTTGACCTTAAGGTGTTAACTGATGATTCTTGGGCTGGGAATCTTGATGGCCAGAAAAGCACAACTGGAGGAGCATTCTTTATGGATGATAGACTTGTCACATGGATTATCAAGAAGCAAGGATGCATCTCTCAATCTACTGCAGAAGCATAGTACGTTGTTGCTGCTACTGCAAATTTCTCAAATATTGCATGGATCAAACAGTTGCTAGAAGGTATGCATATGAAGATCTTAGATCCATTGATTAGCTATTGTGATAACACTAGTGCAATAAACATTTCCAAGAATCCTATCATGCATGCAAAAACTAAACACATTGCCATCAAGTATCATTACTTGAGAGAACAAGTTCAAGAAAAAGAGGTGATACTTGAGTATGTGTAATCCAAAGATTAATTAGTTGATATCTTGACCAAGCCACTGCCTAAGGATACATTTGAGTACCTGCGAAAGAGACTAGGGGTCAAACCCTTGTCTACCATTCAGTAAAATGACTGAAGGCTACATCAACCTACATATTATAAGAATATCATTCATATTGATGCAAGAAATGAAATGAACTTAAAAGCTACATCTATATACAGACAAGTATATATCAGAACTAAGCACCAGAGATTATTGTTGTATTGCTGATGGATAAGGGAAATTCAAGGAATATATTATGGATAGGTAAACAATTGTTGGACATGAATGTCAGATATTTGTAAAATATTTGTTTGGCATTATTGTCAAAGGGAGAGAGATTATCCATACTATCACATTCTTATGAGAAAGATTATCCATTATCAGATTACTCCAACAGGGAGAGATCATATCCATAGGGAGAGAGTTTGTATGAAAAAATTTATACAAAGGAAGAGTTGCTGAAAAGAGAAAAAGACATCAAAATAGGAGAACAGTCAAAAGGAGAAAAAAACTAATACAAGAAAATGACTCAACACATTAGAAGACAACATAACTAGAAGAATCAAATCTAAGCTAAAAAAAAGCTTACCAAAGTTCAAACATTAATCGATTGACAAACAGGAGAGATTGGTAGTTTGATGAATCTCAACAATTGTATTTCATATTATATTACAAATAGTATAGTGTGATAATATAAGATTTTTTCCATCAATGCCAAAGGGAGAGATTGATGACATGTAACTGATTAAATGTTTGATAATGTTAAGTTGAAGATAATGCAAGGCATTAAATCAATTAATGGTTTGTATTTTCATTGATGTCAACTTGATATCATCTATATGGTCATGTACATAATGCCAAAGACTTCAAAGAATCAATGGAACAAAGGTTATGCTTTCAGCAATGCATAAAAGTCAAGTATTCACTAAGTGACAGATAACACCACGGAGTGTACACCATCGGTAAAGGCAAAGAAGAAAATTCAGAGTGATACCCGATGAACAGAAGACAGTGTTTCCCGACGAAGCAAACCAGAGGATGCCCGACGAGCTCAAAATAGAGTTTCTCGACGAGTAAAAATCCAATGTTGCCCGACGGACGGAGATCACAAAGCTAACTGGAGTCACACCGACAGAACTGGCAGTTGTAACTGACGACTAATTGAAGTGTTGAGCGACGGAATAGAGAGTTTAGAAAATGACAAAATATCTAGCTGGCAAGAGCTAAAGATAGACTTAACTGTTTGTTTTCTTTGTTTTATTTGAAAAAAGTTAAGTAATTGATTTAAAGCTGATTTATACAGTTGGCAAGAAGATAACCATGAAATAAATTAGGAGTTATGCTTTAAATTAAATTGGTTGGATTGTTTTTCACGCCAAGAATCAAGAATCTAGAAATGGTGAATATCATGTCTATATGAGAGACAAGCTTAATTCATTTTTGTATCACATCAAAAGGGGATTAAGGGGAGTGAATAGAATGAGGATGCTAAAGAGAAATTGATAAAAAAAACTTCATGCGGTACTGATCAATCAAGCTGAAGAAGAGCTAAAGAATTCCACGGACACCGACAAACATTAAACACAGCATCACAGAGAAGAATGTATGGAGCAAAAAAGAATTGAATTTGTATATTGATTAGAGAGGTAATGTACTTAAATAGATCTAAAAATCTCCAATTCAAGTTGCATTAGAAATAGGTCATTTTGTTTTAGTTTAATAATTGAAGCATCAAGTCTCTTAACAAAGCAGGACTTAGCAGTCTTCTATATATTGAGGTACATCCCAAGGAGTTCCAAAAAGGTTGATTCATGAAAGTAGCATTGGATAGGCCTGATTCTTATTGACAGTCTAAAAGAGTGGCTGATTCAAGGATGGCAGCATTAGGTGCCCCATACTAATTGACATCCTATATGTGTAAAATCCTCTAACAAGGTCACACCTAACATTGTGTTTGTAACCGTTAATAGGGTTGGCTCCTAACATGGCTCACTTCAGAAAAGTGAAAAATTGGGGTACCGGTCCAAGTATTTTTTTCCCTTAATAGGGTTTCCACATTAAAATCCATGTGTTATATGTGTGTATGATATATTTCTTTACTTTTTTATATCTTTCATAACTCATTCTGGATTTATCGGTATACTCTGCATATTTACTGTATTTTGGTAAATAGTTATACCTCTTATTGGTAAACAAGGAGAATAAGGATAGACAAGGTAAACCAATAGATAGTTAATCATTACAAGTATTTCATGGAATGTATCTTGTAGGGACATAATAATCAGAGGTTTATTGATTGGTGGTTAAGTTTAAGGATAAGTTTTTGAGGCCACTGATTCACCCCCCACCCCCCCCCCTCTCAGTTATTACTAACAATTTTTCTCGAGGATGGATAAGGATTGGTATGAAGAATTGATGGAAATTACTACAATGATGCATATGGATGATTAAATTACCCAATAGAAACTAATCTCCAATGATAAGATAATATCAATAAAAGAGAGAAGAAATATTGAGTTTGGTGCTATTGTACAAATAAAATGCTTGCTAAATCAAACCTAAAACTACCAACCTATATGTTAAATATTATTATATTAGTCTTTGTATACGTTCTTTCTAGTAATAATAAATAAAATTATTTTCAATATTTTAACATAGGCCTCCCGCTCGAATATTGGGATGAGCAAGTCTTCCGTTGGATTGGTGATTCCTTTGGTTCATTCATCATGGTGGATCAGGTGACCAGGTCTAAATCTAGGTTGGTGTTTGCTAGATTCTGTGTGAATGTCACTATGAATAAAATCCTCCCCAACTTTGTTATTTTGAAATCTAAACTGGGTAGATGGACCCAAGCATTAGTGTATGAAAATGCTACCCTTTTTTTCTCTAAATGTGAAAGCAGAGGCCATTCTAGTGATACTTGCATGGCCACCAAGTCAGAAGAAAAATGAGAGAACAAGGACAAAAGAAGAACAGAGGCCCCTCTCTCCATTGAGAATGAGGAATCATTGGTGTCAAGGCCACCCTCGATGTCCATTGATACAGATTTTGATGTGCAGACACCTGAGGCCATTGATACGGATTCTGATAAGCAGACACCTGAGGAAGGTGAGATAGTCTCCCCCAGGAGCCAGGTGTGGGATGCTCTAGGTCTCCTCCAGAACCAATCTTGAGAGATCGGGTGCTCCAACCCTCAATGGAGCCAGTTTTGGAACCTACTCTAACCTTGACGCGCCCCCTGAGGAGAGAAAGATTAACTCTACTAGAGAGGAACAACCTGATATTGTGGTAGCCCTTGAGTTGCATGACCCAATTTGAGTGGCTAAGCACACCCCAAAGGTGGTAAAGAAAAGTACCCTCAGCTCCACAGATGGTTCAGAGGATGAGGAGGGGGAATGGAAAACACAGAAAAAGAAAACCAAAAATAAAAAAATAGATGTGGGGGTGGATACACCCAGAGGAAGACCCTCAGAATGGGTAAGGAGATTGAAAGGGTCCACAAGGGAGGTTGTGGCAGGAAGGCAACAAACCCTGGAATCTAGCTTCAAAAGTAAGAGATGAATTGCCTCTCTTGGAATGTGAGGGGTTTGAACAGCTCCCTTAAACAAATGGTTGTCAAACATTACATTTTTTATCTCAAAATGGAGGTTCTTCTCTTACAGGAAGTCAAGATGTCTACTAGTACTTTTGCTACCATGGCGCTGCACCTTTGGCCGGGGGTTGCTTTCCTTTATTCTAAACCTGCAGGTGCGTCTAGTGGTATTGCCACACTCTGGAACCCAAATAGAATAACTAGTCAGTTGGTTACCTCTTCCCCTAACTTCCTTGCAGTCACCTTTAGGAAGATTGGTATTGAATGGACCACCTTCAATATTTATGCTCCTAACACCCCACACGCGAGAGCTTCTCTGTGCATTGAGCTGGGCCACTGGCTTGACTAGGATGGCTCAGCAAACATTTTTTTGGCTGGTGATTTTAACACCCCCCTTTACCCCTCTGAAAAATGTGGTGGCCTCATGGATTACTTGGACAGCATGGGGGAGCTGGCAGATTTTACTGCTTCCATAGGTCTTCTTGATATTACTCTGAAGGGGAAGCCCTTCACTTGGTCAAATAATAGGAAAGGTTCTCACCTCATCGAAGTGAGGCTTGATCGGTTCCTAGCCACATCCTCTTGGAACCTCTGCCTGAACTCTACTTTGTCTGCCCTCCCTAGAACTACCTTAGATCACAACCCCCTACTTCTCTGCTGGGCTGACTCCCTTAAGGTCAGCCCGACGCCCTTCAGATTTGAAATTATGTGGTGCTGTCACCCCTCCTTTAGGATCAGGTGAAATTCTGGTGGAAGACTAATATTAGGGGTACCGCTATGTTCAGAATTGCACAAAAATTGGAAATTATCAGAAAGGAGGTTAAAGGGTGGAGCAAACACAACTTCGGTGACTTCCGCAAGGAGACAACTGATCTATTTGAAACCCTCATTTCCCTCAAGGCCCAGCTTGCATCTAGAAGCTTCCCACCTCAGATCCAAGGGGAGGAGGAGAGGACTAGACACAAGTGGCAGGAAACCTTGAAAAGAGAAGAAATTTACTGGAAGCAGAGATCCAGAATTCAGTGGCTTTCTCAAGGTGACAAAAACACGACCTTCTTCCATAGGTCTGCTAGCATCCACAAAAAGAGAAATACCATCTCTTCTCTTCTGGATGAGGGAGAGAATGAAGTCAAGGAAAAGGATAAAATTAACCAGGTTGCGGTAAATTACTTTATGGACCTGTACTCGGAAGGGGGTCCTTACTGCCCAGACAACATCCAAAACCAGCTCCTAGATCACATCCAAAGTGCTATTACCCTAGGGGATAATCACATGCTCACGATGTGGGTTTCAGATGAAGAGGTTAAGAAGGCGGTTTTTGCTATGGGAGCTTACAAAGCCCCTAGACCAAACGGATTTCCTCTAGATTTCTTTCAGGAGTACTGGGAAATTGTGGGAAATGATGTTACTAGAGCTACCAGAGATTTATTTAGGACTGGGCGCCTTCTCAGACATCATAATCAAACTTACATTGTGCTTGTCCCTAAGAATGACAACCCTACTTCTATGATGGATTTCAGACCCATTAGCCTTTGCAATACCTTCTACAAGATCCTCACCAAGATCCTAATTGGCAGAATCAAGCCTCTTCTTGACAAGATTATCTGCAATACTCAGAAAGGTTTTGTGCCAAGTAGATAGATACTGGACGCGGCCATTGCTACACATGAAATTATCCACTCTATGGACAAAAGTAGAGCCCCAGGTATGGCCTTTAAACTGGATATTTCCAAAGCATATGACAAAGTTAACTGGTCTTTTCTGCTCAAAATTCATCCTAAAATGGGCTTTAATGAAAAGGTTATCCGAATTATAAAAGAGTGTACTCAAAATATTAGCTTTTCTGTCCTAACTAATGGCTCCCCAGGTGGCCATTTTACTCCTGAGAAAGGTCTTAGACAGGGAGACCCTCTCTCTCCTTACCTCTTTATCATGGTGCTTGATGTGCTTAGCAGGACTATGGGTATGTTGGCCGCTACCAGAAGGATAAAAGGCATCAAACCTTCTTCCACTCACCCTCAAGTGGTGTTGGAATAGTTTATGGATGACACTTTCCTCTTCAGGTATTCTTCTGTTATTGAGGCCAGGAAATGGAAACAAAATCTGGATTGTTATGCTTGGGCTTCGGGTCAATGTATTAACTATCAAAAAAGCCGGCTATTCTTCTTCAATACTCTAGTGGACTTACAAAATAAGGTGCTTCAAATTCTTGGGTGCTTGGTAGCCTCGCTCCCTTCTACTTACCTTGGCCTTCCCCTCATGATCAAAGAGGTATCCCATGAATTTTGGAACTCTGTTCTGGAAAGAACCCAGAGGAAACTCGTTGGCTAGAAAGGAAAGATATTAAGCAATATTGGCAAACTTCAATTGGTTTCTTCTACCCTCCAAGGGATCCTTGTCTACTTTCTATCCCTCTTCAAAATCAGAAGCAATATGGCCAAAAAACTGGAAAAAATTTAGAGAACCTTTCTATGGGCAGGGTCTGAAGAGAAAAAGAGGATTTCGCTTGTCAACTGGGACATTGTCTGCCTCCCAAAAAGATTAGGAGGTCTTGGCATTAGAAAAATTGGTCTAATGAATAAGGCCCTTACTACAAAGGTGGCTTGGAAGCTTATTGAGGGAAAAGTGGATTGGTGTAGAATAATGGAAACCAAATATCTCCAAAGCCACCCCTATGGAATGATGTTCCACAACAGTAACCTCTCTAGTGGATCCAAACTCTAGATAAACATCTGCAAGTGTAAGCCCCTCCTGTCCAGAGGGGCTTTTTGGAAAATTGGTAATGGTAGGTCCATCAGATTCTGGAATGACCATTGGATCATGAACCAACCTCATCTGGGTCATAAATTCAAACCACTTATGGACTACCTTAGACCTAGCCTGGGTTTTAGAGCTTCCAACTACACCAATGGAAGAGTTTGGGCTGATTTACCTAATCAATTAAGGGACAGACCAGACCTGCAACACATGGCCAAGGATCTTATGGAAAAACTGACTAGTATCAGAATTTATGAGGTTGATGACTCTATTATCTGGACCCCCACCTAGAATGTTGCTTTCACAGTTAGTTCTACTTACAACCTGCTTCTTAAGGAGGAGAGCAACCCAGGCGACTGGAAGAAGGTCTGCATCCCCCAGCTCATGCCTAAAATAAACTTTTTTTGGTTGACCCTAATGCACGGTAAGATCCTAACCTAAGATAATCTTACTAAAAGAGGCTTCTCAATGGAAAAAAGATGTGTCCTATGTGAGAAGGCAGAAGAGACAGTAAACCACCTCTTCATCCACTGTGACTATGCTACCAGCATGTGGCAAGGAATTTTTGACAGGTTGGGTATCTTGTGGGCCCTAGATGGCAAGGTGCACCAATTCGTTAAATGGAGAACCCCCTCAAACCACCCTCTACTCCAACTCCTCTAGCGTATGCTTCCCCTGCACATATGCTGGACCATCTAGAAGGAAAGAAACAACAGGATCTTCAGGGAGAAAGGCATCCAGCCTGAAACCTGTCTCCTTATCGGAACTAAGCTCCTGAGTGAAAATGTCAGGATGGCTAAATGGAATTTCCCATCCAGTCCTCCTACACCTGGGAAGCTAAGATAACTGAACACTGGAACCTCCTAAGTGGGTTCTCCAGGTTTGACAATGCTAAAAAGACTGCCAAAAAAGCTACCAAATGGACTACCCCTCCTAGAGGCAGAATAAAATTAAACTTTGATGGGGCACTTAATAATCTTGGGCATGATGGGGGAGGAGTGCTGAGAGATCACCATGGCACTTTCCTTCTGGCTTATGTGGGACCAATCAATAACTGTACTGTCACCCACGCGGAAGGGACTGCACTTCTCTGGGGGATTAAACTTGCAAAACAGATGAACTTCAGAAAGCTAGAAATTGAGGGGGATTCCAAAGTGATAATAGAGGCAGTCAAGAGTGCAGCTAGTGTGGGGTGGCGGGATAGACCTATCATTATGGAGATCTACGAGGTTCTTGAGAGCTTCCAACATATGACTATAGGCCATACCTACAGAGAGGGAAACTCGGTTGCTGACTCATTGGTAGCAATTGGTCTAAAACAAACCAAACTAAATAGTTGGATGTTAGTTGGTGATTT
>MU226486.1:1534355-1559567 GCA_018584345.1 Thuja plicata
GGAAACTCGGTTGCTGACTCATTGGTAGCAATTGGTCTAAAACAAACCAAACTAAATAGTTGGATGTTAGTTGGTGATTTACCTCTGATGACTCAGCAACTCATCATGGGAGAAATGAATACTATAGTCTAAATTTTCTAGGCTAGCTTATTTATTACGAACCCCTCCTCAATCATGTGTTGGCGTGTTCAAGTGATTTGTGTGATTATGAAAGGCAAAACTCAAATTCCCATAAAGTTCTATCATTACCTTTTGTTCGTGTGGAGTGATCGCTATCAGTGTCAAAAGGTGTTTTTGGCTATTAATGGTAGTAATGCTATTATTACTATTTATGTTACCTGGAGATTCGTTAGATTTGATAGTACGGAGCCCGTTCTCCAAAATTCTCAAAATTGGCAGGTTATGTATAAGCTTTTTTTGAAATGGATTTGTAAAAGAGAGTGGTTTTATATGGCCTACAAAAATAGTCAGCTCTCAAAATCCAAGGATATTCTGATGCTTGAAGAGCAGACCTCTGATATGGGGGGCAATATTCTCCGTATCGAACCTGATAGTATTGATGAAGCCTTTACTTCTGATCTGCTGGTCACCCATTATTGCAAGGAAACTGACATTTGGGGTTTCATGGAACACATGAAAGGTGGACATGACGAGAGAATATCTAAATAGTTCGTCTCCTCCTGGAACAACAGAAGTGTCTCGGTTAGGGGCATTCACTTCCATCACAATGAGGAGGTCATCGCAGAGGCTACGAGGCTCTCTATGGTGGGGAGAAAGTACAAAAAGACCAGTCAGACTTTTGACCCTACCAGCCTAAAACAATTTTTCAAAGATGTGGTGCTGTCGGTTAGGAAACAGGGGGTTTCAACAAAGAAGAGCTATTGGACTTCTGGCCAAAAATTTGTCTCATTATCATGAAGTATTTCACGCTTGAAGGTAAGTTTACGGTGTTTTACAACTACCACTTACCTTTCCTGAATCATATTAGGAACAAAGATTTAATTTCCATACCGTTTTATCTTCTGCACTCTATAGAAAGTAATGTCCTTGATATCAAAAGCAACCCTGATAGAGCTATCCTCCACCAAGGCCTCCTCCTTTGTCTATTTCAGTTTCACAAAGCCATATGCCCAGCACACCAACCCCCTCTGATTATTCAGATGATGCCCCAGGAGAAGCCCCCTGAAAAAGCTGAAAAGACCACCAATTCGTCCTCCTAGTCCATCTGTATCACTCAAGGGCCTATGAAGATGGAGAAAAAAACCCATAAAAAAAAGTATTAAGATTCCAACCTATAAGAAGGAAGGCCAGGAGGAATCATATGTTTCTGACTCTGTGGATTACAATGAAGGGAAAGGGGTTGACAACACACCTGAGACGGATTACAAGCCCAAAAAATAGAAAATGATGGAAACCCAGGTCAATTTGGAGGTGGACCTAAGTGGTTCAGGCCGTAGGAGGTCTAATAGAATAGCCAAGGAACAATGCAAAATCAAGATGTTGGAAACGGCCTCCAAGGAGCTCTCCCTGACAGAAAATGTCTCCCACTCCACCAACTCTAGAAATGATTCCTCGGAAGACTATATGAGCCCGACTAGTAATATTCCCCTAACCAACCCCCAGAGAGCCACGGTAACCCAATCCCACCCCACCCCAAAGCTCCCACCATGATTCCCAGGATCAACCTCACTCCTCTGGCATGGAGGAAAAATGCAATTTCATAGGCACCCTTAAAAGAAAGTTTGTGATTATTGACAAAGAAATTTTTGAGATTAAGAAGAATATGCAGGACCTGATGAATTACTGCATGAGGACCAACAAATTTTCACTGAAGTTCATGCATGCCTCGGCGACGACCCTCTGTAATGTGCAGGAAAAGTTGGCGGGTGGAAAATTGGAAGCGGATGAGGATAACAAGGATTTATTCCTATTTCTTTAGGAGGAGTGGGCGAGAACCCTGCTGTCTAAATAGCTGGGAGGGAAGAATTAATGCTGCTGTCTATGGTTCAGGTTATTTTGGCTGGGCTTGCCCCTCGGTTCCCCTGTTATGTGATTGGGGTTAATTTTAAGTTTTTTATTTTGGTTTGGTTGAGCCGTGCGAGGCTTATTGACAATACTTCTTATGCTACTGATGATATCAATTACTATGGTTTAATCCCTTGGCGTAGAATTGTCACTTTTGTTTTTGATAGAGGCAGAACTAGATTCAGTGTTTGTGATATCCTGCTAAAATGCTTTTAGCTTTGACTAGTTCCATTAATATGCTGTTAATGTGCTACTAGTCCTCTGTTCCACGAGCCAGCACCCTCTTGCTGCTTTTTCTATCAAAAACATATAGTTTGAGCCTTTTGGTGTATAAATGAACGATTAATTAGATTGTATTTCTAATTTTTAGCCTTCAATTGTACCTAATTTAATATTTTGAATGTGGGATGCGATCAATACCATTCTATGATTTTTTTGGTGGTTAATATTTTTGAAATGAGTGGTACATAATGTTTAGGAATAAAAAATGACTAATAGTTCAACTTATAAGGTGAGCTAGATCACCACATTTAAACTTTTTTTTTATTCTTATTTAAATTTCTATCTCATTTACTTTATTAAATTTTTGAGCTTGATACTTTTCCTTAATACTGATTACATAATTTGAAATGATGGAGCATGAAAGTTCTTTTGTTACAAAAAAATGATTGATATCTAAAACAAAATATTACAGATGCCTTTTTTCCTAGAATTTTTTATACTATGAAAGAGAGAAAGAAATTAAGAAAAGTAAGATTAAAATAAAAATCTAGATATAATTAAATTTAAAATTAAAGTACAATATAGTAATAAAAATCAAGTAAATAGACGATACATATTAGATACTTATATAGATATGTTTCATTAATGTGAATGGAGGATGTGGAATACCTATATTTGTCAACATGTTATGTATTTTTTCTCAATGTGAATGTACGAAGATATAGAACTAGGTAAGGAAAAGAAAATGATTAATATAAAAAATAAATTAACCAATATATTTATAAAATTTGGATCTATCTTAATGGAAACAAACTTTGTTTCACATACATTAACGTCCCCATTGGTGTAATTTGGTAAACTTCATCACATGCAATTTCATATTACATGAGCTTTCCCTTTACATGTAATTAAAATAATTATGTGTCCTAAACCTTAACCTTGTTTCTACTTGTGTGGCTGATTCCTTATAAATTAAATCTGGAGTTCACCCAAATGTATGCATGTTTTAAATATGTGTGCATGCAATTCTAGAATCCCAGGAATATTTGCGACTATGTTTGACATTGGTACATTACATTAGACTTGCTGAATTTTGATCATGTAGTTTACTCCTTCCAACCTATACTGTTATTGGGGGATATTGATGTTTGTAAAAATAACTCATTTTCACTCTCTTTCCTTCTATTGAACATTTTTTTAACACATTCTTTAAAATTTCTAAACTCTTGAACGTTTCATCTACACATTAGCACTCCATTTCTTTTCTTTTTTTTCTTATAGAGTGAGTCTTACTTTTAATGAGTGTTCAAATTTTGTTGAACACTTTACTCAAAATAATGATTCTCCTCCCTATTTGTATGTGTAGCTACCAAAAATTACTATATCTTATCATGAAAATATTTTTTTTCAAGAGTTATAAAAGCTAAGCTACAGTCTGTGTTGTTGATTTAAGTGACTTAAATTTCAATAGTGATTTACTATTCAAGTTAAGATCATTTGGGGTCAATGTCAACAAGGGTAGTTCTATATTAATATCTATTTGGTTAAATTTAATAAAAAATGCTAATTCTAATTCAAATTAGTAATCTACTCATGTATTAGACCTACTCAATTACTTGTGCATTAAGTCTCACAGTTTTTTGTGCTAATATATGTCATCATATGATTCACTATAATTTTATATTAATTATTTTTAGAAATATTTTTCTTTAATTACTATGAATGAATTTTAATATTAATATAAAACTAACTTGGATAACCACTAAATTCACAATTCTGGTATTCGTAATGTTAGTTCCTTTTTGCCTCGATTCTATTGTTCTTATATTAGGGGCTTTGTTATGTTGTTCACCAAGCTCATACTAGACTCGCCAAAACTACCCCAACTTTAAAAATATTCTCAATCAACTCCTTTCCCTACCATTTCAAACTACTTATCTCATCACCATAATTTAGCAACCATTATTGGTTGCAACAAAAATTATGACAAAACTAGCTCATAGGACCTAGGATATTTGCATTGGTTGACTCATGCCCAAAAAATTTAGGAGATGGTAAATAAGTGACAAACCTTACTTATGTTACAAATGATAAAATAAAAGTAGTAACGTAATCATGAATGAGAAGCTAATTTAATCAACGAAGTTTAAAACATTTATAACTACTCTAGGTTACTAAAATGTCAAGCTTTGGTCTAAGAATAGTACTCAAAGTGCACCTATTTTAGAAAATCTATGTATTCTTCCATTCATGTAAGAAAGTATGGTCCTTACATTCATTATAGAGGCTAAAATAAAATTAGTCACTTAATCAAGAATGAGAAGCTAATTTCATCAAGGGGGTTCTATGATCTACCTAAACCATAAAAGAAAACTTAAAATAGTTAGGTTAAGTAGAGCTCAGACTGATCTATGAGGTTTTAAACCTCTATACATATTAATTTATTAAAATGACAAGCTTTGGTGAAAAATGCACAAAATGCGTCTATTTTAGCGAATCTATATACACTTTCATTTGTAGAAGCAGAGTAGTTCAAGAAAGATATTCAATTATACCAATTGTTATCAAGCAATTCCTACCCTCAAACAAGATTGCATGTTTCACTTAAAAATTGAATACCCAACTACAATCAACATCAAACTCTAAATAAAAAAAATATTCATTTAAATGTATCTATGAAGAATGAAATAATAAGCTTTATTTTTCATCAAAGACATCTCAATATTCTTTTTTTTTTTAAAGTGTACTCATTACTTATAACGAAGTGCTATGCTTTTGATTAGCAAACAAACCAAAATTTCACTCTCCAGAAATCAAATCAAAAGAACAATATCACTTTAAATTCACGTATAAATTATATCAAAATTTTAGAATAATATAAACAAAGGTCATCAATAATCAATAATTTCAAAGCCAGTTTTCGCTACCTAGGGACCGTCGGAGAGAAAGCTCATCCCAATAAAAACATGACAAAAATCTAAATTAGAGGCACACCCTGTCAAACAGAAAACCACAAAAGCATCGAGACAGTCACAAAGGACACTCTTCAACTGTATTGCAACGTATATCACCTCTTTAATAACAACAATGCAATATGTCTAAAGTCTCTCGTGTACAGGCCATTTTAACATAAGTAATATCACCTCTATTATAAGTCCACAATTCTGAAATAAAGATGGAGCGACCGAGGTATGCACATTTAACTGGACTACATTTCATAGCTATCCTCCATTCATCGCTATCGATGTGGGGCTGTGTGTCTTTCTCATTCAGGTTATATGTCTGCTTTAAACTTTTGTACGTTAGAAAGGTAACAAAGAGTGGCCACAGTCCATAGAAGCTATTCGTTTCTACGCCTATTTAATATCTTCGTTTCTTCTTTATCATCCATTCATGGCTTCTGAATGTGTTAGATTATATCCAATTTGGCCTTTGGAAGAGGAGTTAAAATCAGAATTGCAGAGAAAACCTGCAGTGGAAGAGACTTCGGAGATGGATGTTCAAGTATGGAGTAAGCTTCCTGAAGAATTATTAATGCGGGTTTTATCTCACCTGCCTACTTTAATCATGAGAAAGCTCATGATTGTCTCTAAATCATGGAGAACAGAATTCCAACAGAGTCAAATAAGTGTCCCTCTTTGTTTGTCCCCTGCATTTCTTATAGGAGGTTTGCATGGTCATACTGACTATAAGCGTCCTATCCATCATTTGTACTTACTTCATTCTCTGCCAACTTACCCTCTGCGAAAACTATCACTAGATTTTTTGGGAACCTGCGGCCACGTAGTAACGACCACCAAGAGCCTCCTCTGTTATCATCATTACCGGAGTCATATTAATTCAGATGACACTAAATCCAATTTGTTCTCCATCTGAAACCCTATTACCAGGACACGGAAAAGGCTTCCCCCTTCTATCCAACTCCCATCTTATCCGCACTTCATTGCCATGTCATTTGACCCTTGTGAAAGGAGATGTCTGTTAGTTATAGGAGTCAATAACCACACCGGAGGACACAGAAACCAGATGGTTATAGAGATCTTTGATTCACAAAGTTCCACATGGATCAAATCAGCGATGGATGTGCCCCTATCAGTTTTTCCGAAAGGAGAAGGTTTATTTTCTGGAGGAATGTTTTATTGGATTAATTACACCCCGTTTGACCAGAGCAGCCGGCCTATGTTCCGATATGATGTTGTAGCATACGATGTTGCAGGGAATCGTTGGGATGTTATCAGGAAACCAGAGTCAAGATTAGATGTACCTGAGTTTGAGTACCATTGCTGCTGGAGGCTAACTGGGTACGATGGGAATGTTGTTTTGGTGGACGAAATAGATATGTCTCTATGGAAGCTTAGTGTAGAAGGGCGTGAAGGGCCCAGCTGGTCAGAATTGCAGGCGTTTCCGAGGGGCCCATATAAAGAAACAGTGAGCCTTGGAAATAAACGTAGAGCGAACGGCCACCCAAATGTCAGCTTTGGACGTCCACATATAGTAATTAATAGTTGTGGGTGGGTTTTGGTGTACCAGCATTTTAAGAAATTGGTTGTTTTCGATGCAGAGGGAAGAATGATGAGAAGCATCGAAGGTAAACTGCTCGAAGTAATTGAAAAAGATTCATCTAGACTTCCACTATATGCATATGAAATCAACAATGTTTGGTGGCCTTAATCTGATTTTTAATCTACTCTCTTCTTATACACTGCTTCAAAATTACTTTTCAATTACTTCTTTCATGATGAAAAAATGTTAGTCCAAAGTTCAGGGATGTCTGAAATTGGAGACAGAATACTAAGATAGATTATTTTTTGGGGTTTGTGATATTAATTTGGAGTTTTCATTCAATTGTATTAGTACTTTCCTTTAATGTTTTTATCATATTCTATTATTTATCATTTTTTTAATTTGATTTTCTTCATTTTGGTAACTCATTATGATAAAGTATAAGTGAAATGAAAATGAAAATTAAAATGGTATCCTATGGTGGAAGATTTATTTATGGTTTGCTATATATGTGGATTAACAAGACTAAGACTAGCTAGCACGGAAACAATTTGATGGATGATATCCACTCCAATATCACATCTTTTCTGAATCAGATGGTTTTATGTGTAAAGAGAGGAATAATAGATTAGTAGATCTTATTGCAAATTTTCCAACTCAAATTAATTATTGTGTTCTTTGAGATAACTTGTCTTGTCTCACAACACCTTGCACTCATGTATCATCAGTAAAATTTTATTAGAGCACTTTTTATTGCTATTGCAAGGTTGAGATACCATTTCCCTAATAGTCGCCTGAGCTTCTAGAGGATTCCTTTAGACTATAAACTAAACATAGTGAAGACTCTTCAAACTATAAGACTAATTCGACTTTTATCTCTTCCTCTCTTCACCCAGTGACTCCCCCACCATCCACCTCTTCTTTCCCCTCTCAAAGATGACTCTATGGAGCTAGACTAGGTGCCCATTTTATAAACTCACCTAGAAGCAATGCATCATGTGCATTAAGATCCAACAAAAGCTGAAGGAAATATGTGAGGTTTTCCATAGTCATATGAAAATTTTGAACTGGAAAATGCACCAAATTTATCAAGCCATAGACATTGGAGAAACTAGTCGTTGTAAAAGGCCAATATTGGTCTCAAGAAGAAGCTAACAAAAGGGTGTCGGGAAACGGCATAATGTTTCAAAAGTTGGAGGGTAATTTGAAATGAAATTCAGATCATTACATGCAATGTTAAAAAATTGCCAACAAGATGATGACATTAAGTTTTTCCATTAGTATACTTAAGTGAAAAACATGATAAAGGTCATCGTTATAGGCATACCTGACAGACAACACACTGCATACCCCATGAGATGACAATGCTTGTCATGAAAATACCAAGTATAGAATTGCCCGACAAACACTGTCAAGTGTTGAAACCGACGACAAAGCATAAAGGACATCACCGACGAAACTATTTTTGAAACATCGCCGACAGATCCAAAATCACTAAAGTGATGGTACAATTTTATGAACATCACCGATACAGTAGAAAAGGCAAGGAACTCGACAAAAATTTCTATATAGGGACACCGACGGAGAAGAAGCCCGACAGAGCAAAGAATGAAAGAAACCCGACAAACTGACAGAGCAGCCCGAGCATCAGAACCGACAGTCAGTTACGGAACCCGCAAAAGTGGATCTGACTTTCCACTTCAGATAAAATATTGTAATTCTATTTATAGAGTTTTAATTTGTTTTAAATCATTAGTTGAGGGTCAAGCAAGTATATTGTAAATGTTTTAAAGCATCCTAACAGATCTAAAACATAACTAACTAAAGATCAAGGTCAAGTTCTAAACCTTGAATCTAGAGTTAACTTGAAAAGCATGAATCAAGAATGGACCTAGAAACTAGTATACATAGATGTTCAATCATTTGTAATAGTAAGAGTTGATAAATGACTGTAGCCACAAAGAGCATTTAAGCAGCAAAAGTGAATTCATGCAAAGTTCAGAAACATATCATATCAGTTCTCAAGAACACAGACAAGGCTACCGACAAGCAAAGACAAGGTATCATTCAATCACTCAAGGTGATTACATATACATTGTAAGCATTATAGGATCTGTTATCAACAATTAGAGATTGCATATACTATCAGATCAACATTTATAATGTAGTTGCATTCTAACAAGTGCATGACATCATAAATCCTTTAGTAGAAGAACAGTTCTTGACAAATATCTTAACAGAGTGCACACCTAACGGTGTTGCTAAAGCTTCAAATGAAGTAGATCCTAATAGGTCTCCACTATAATACTCCAAATAGGGTAGATCATCAGAAGTGATCAAATTGTAAGCCTTAACCAGCTCCCTTCTTATCTGCAGATAGTGAAGTTTTGTGGGTGACATCCCCACCATAGTTTTTACTTCCTAACATGAGTTTTCTATGATATCATATCTTGTGTTATGTGTTATTTACTTACATGTATGTTTCTTGAATGTTTACACATATAAAAAACTTATGTTATGATTTGACATACATAAAGAAAGATGAATAGATAGATAGGTGAATATACAAATATGATGACACAAAGTTTAATGGGGTAATCACATAAAAGTTTTAGAGGTACTGATTCACCCCTCCCCTCTCAGTACACCATTCCAATAATTCTAACAAATTGTATCAGAGCTAAGTCTCTTTCTTGAAAAGCTTAAAGACTTAAGAGAAAAGTACAGACTGGACAAGGCTATTGAGAATGAGCAATTACAAATTCAGATTTATTATGAGCAGTACAAGGAGGTGAGAGTAAGCATGAGAAAGTTGCTTGATGAAAGAAAGACTATGGCGACTAGGCTTAATGAGAAAGCTTATCGAGAAGAGGAGATCCAAGATTACTTCATCTCATCTAAATCAACAACAAGCAAAGCATCTGACAAATCAGTAGAAGAGATCACAAGTCTACAAGAGGTCAATCTACATCTGATAGAGAAAATCAAGATGCTGCAAATCAGTCAAGAGACTCAGATGGTAAAAATGATTGATGTCATGAATGATTCAAGAAAATTTGAATCAGAGAGAACATTGGCTATTGATGATAGGAGGAAAATCAAAGAGAAACTACAAGAAAAATAATCAAAGATTCAAAGACTTAATGATCATCACCATGAGATTACCAATCAGATTATTCTTATGAGTCAAGAGGCAAACAGATTAAATACTGAACTCATTGAAGAATACAGATCATCGATGAGCTAAGAGAAGAAAATAAAAAGCTAAAGAAAGAAGTCAAAATTCAGAATTCAGAATCAGCACAATGAATTAATCAAGAAAGCTAAAGATAGCAAAAAATAATGGATGATTTTCTTGACGAACAAAGAAGAGTCAACAACTACACAGGTCTAGGGTATGCCGATAATGGAGAATCATCTAATCAATCAGATCAAAGAAATGCTTATATAACTTCAAGAACCAAGAAGTTGTCATGCAATCACTGTGGAAAACCAGGCCACTCCTCAAAGATTTTCAAAAACAAAATGAAAGGTATTCCTCAATCGCAATCTACTTTCATTGGTAATTGTTATAAATGTCATACGATAGGACACAAGACACATGAATGCAGATCCAAGGTGAAAAATATAAAGAAGGAAACCTACATGGACAAGTACTGTCCTACCTGCAAAATGAATGGACATGCACATCAGGAGTGCTATAAAAAGAACAAGGAAGAATGGTCACCAAAAGAACCTGATAATGGCTATAAACCGACAAGAATTGGTAACTCATATGTTTGGGACTATAACACATGGGTAAACTCCACAACATGTGGAAGGTATGGTCATATTGCTTCCAACTATATGATAAGATGGAATAGAAGACCAAGAAGATGGACCAATCCAGGTATGGCATGTTTGCATTGTCATAAGGTTGGATATGTGATAAAATATTGCAAAGACTGACTGACAGAAACAAGCACTTATCCCAATGGAAATACCATTGATGACATCAAGAAGATGAGAAACAGGATGTGGAGAAAAGATACAAACATTGAAGGTGCTGGAACAAGCAATGCAAGTGATGACACCCCATCCAATGTATATGGTGGCATCACTATTCCCAACTAAGTTGCACAAGTAAGTATGGAACTGCATTATGACAAGTTATATTATGCATTGGTTCCATTACACATTGATTATATTGACAAAATTGGCATTATTGAAGATGCACTATATTGTTACTTGTAATATTATTGAAAAAAAATTCCATCGGTAAATGGGTACCAATAAGCATTGGTGAGCACATGTCCAGTAAACTTGATACTACTTACCGAAATGTATCAGGCATTACACAAAGTCCATGTCGCTGAGTGTAACTGATAGACATCAGTGATCTTTGAGTTGACAGAGGTTGTCATCGCCATCTTACTGACAATCATCAGTGAAATCACCAAAGCTACTAGCTACGCCGAAACTTTGTGCCTACACCAACGATGTTATTTATGCCTCAACCGACATACTAAGTCTTTGTACACCAAAAAGTTGTTGGGCATTAATGACAACTTAGGGCACACAAGGTTATAAAAGAACGACGAAATAACTCATTTCACACCCGTGATTTTTGAGCAATGAAGTAGAGCTAAGTAGAGCGATTGAAAAATAGATTGAAGTGAGACCTCAGTGAGATTAAAACTCGACTCAATAGATTCACGAGTGATCACAAAGATTCAGTAAGTACCTACAATCACTAACCACACTATGTTTAAATTATGGAAAGCCCTAAATTTCAAAATATGATGGCATCTACTTCAAGAACAACAAAATTGAAAGAGGATAAGAAGAATATGATTAAACTTATTAGCAATAGTACTTCTATTGAACCTAAATACAAGTTATATCCAAAAATTGCATCCCAACCTGATGATTCTGGAGGATTCTCCAGAAACCCACCTAGGGTTTTGTTGGTAGAGGACGTAAGGTCCTATATATATTGCAATATCTTGTAATTATGAGATCTAGACCTAGATAAGTCCTATAAGGCACTATGTGATGACACTGGAAACTTGAAAGAAGAGAACAAGCATCTGGACGTGAAAGGTCTGACAAATGCACTACACTTCCCTAGGTTTTTTCAGACCGAATGGATACGGATAGTTCTTAGCAGAATGCATAACCATACATTGTGGCTTGATGAGCCTAAAAAAATAACAAAAGATGTTATTCATGTGGTTACTGGATATCCCACAACCGACAAGCCAAAAGATCACAAGCACCTATCCATGAAGGAAGTAGAAAAGTTAACATGTGTAAAATCAAACAACAAAGGTCTCAATGTTAACACCATCACCGATGAGGAACTTAAGTTTGGTGCATATGTGATAGGATATAAAATCTTTCAGGCTAGCAGAATGAATAGCATAACAAGCACTGTTATGAGCACAACCTACAAGATCATCAAACAAGGAAAGAAGATGGATCTTGCAGAAATATTGTTAAATCAACTTGAGGAGAACATGAACACCATAAGGTCATCAAGGACAAATACTTGTAAGTTTGGTTCTCTTATTATGTGCATATTCTTTTACTTTGAATAATACTTTCCTTCCATAGTCAAAGTAGTATGGGACATAAGAAAACCAGCCACCATACAGATATGTGAGCACATAGAATCATTAGGTACAAATTTTGATGACTTAATGAATGAATATTTCAAAAGATTTAAGGAAAAATGCAAGCAAAAACAAGGATACCAGAGAGTTTGATAGAAGAAAACAAAGATGATATATGTTTTATGGTTGATACTGATATTACTTATATCAAACCAGTAGTACCTAGAGAGTTTGATAGAAGAAAACAAAGATGATATATGTTTTATGGTAGATACTAATTTTACTTATATCAAACCAGCAGTACCTAGAAAATCTTGGCTATCACCACTGGATTATGAAATCCAAATAGGACAAGCTACAAAATGCATCAAGGCACTATTGTATGAACCATTGGACAACAAGAAACTAAGATTTGGGACTTATGAAGAATCCAAACCAAAAATCAAGTCAGATCTTGTTGTCAAGAAAATTCTAAATAAGAAGAACAAAATGGTAAAGAACTTAACCAAGAAATTTGCAGTTACTGAAGAAGGTGAAGAGGAAACAAAAAGAAAGGAGGAAGAAACTGAGGGCCAATCACCCATCGATGAAGATACATAAAAGAGTGATTCAGAGGCTACACAGTCAGATTCACCACCTCCTCCTCCACCTAAGAAATCAAGGACAACAGTTCCTTCAAGGACAAGAATCAAAACAGTAAAGGAAGCAACTCCTTCACCATTGAAGAAAGGGAGAGTGAGAACCTACAAGAGGAAACCAGTATCACCAAAGGGGAAACAAATCAAAAGGAGGAAGTTAAATAGAACAAGAGAAGATCTAGATGACTCAGCTATGGATGAAGCTGACATAGAAGTACAAAAAGTGAAAGAACCCTTGATTCCTAAAACCATTGATGAAATATCTAAAAACATTTCAGAATCACAATCTATTTTAGATCTTAACATTAGGAAATGGTTGAAATTTGATCAAGAGGATAAAATAAAATTGAAGACACTATAATAGCTAAAATGTGAAAACATAATTATGTTCCACTTCAATTCAAGGAATATGAAGTACCCAAGGAGCCATCGGATAGATTGTCTGCAAGATGGACATTTACACTTCATCAAGAAAAAGAGATAAGAGAAAGAGTAATTTCTACTCTTATGCCTTCTGAATCAAAAAAGGAAGAGATAGATGCAATGATGAAAAAATATGGAAAGGAGTTCTCACCCAGAATGAGAGCATACAAATTCCTTCAAGGGAAGCTAATTGAGCTAGATCAGGAAAGCATCAAGAAGTGGTGTAAAATACTAAAAAAATCAACTAAGGAAGCTAGCCTGGAAAAAGAACACATCATCATTAAAGATGCACAGAATGATTCATCAGTTGAATTGGACAAAGAAGAGAGTGATAGAGTAGGCCAAAAAAATACTGAAGTTGTAGATGAGGTATGGCCCGACACTACTCTTGACAAAACTCAGAGTGAAGAAAGCCAAATTCCACCAAGCCCAACTCATGTTGACTTGGATGATGAAACAGAGGTTACCAAAGAAGAATTGAAAATAAAAAGGTAACATAAATGAGGATGTAAATGATGAAACATGGCTGGATAATATCATTAATGACATTACAGGAAAAGACCCTGCAGAAGACGTGCAAAAAGATGAATATGTAACTATTACACAAGGTGATACTGACAGACATGACACACTTACTGACACTATAGAGGTAAATACTCCGACCAACATGAAAATATTAATAGAAGCTATTGATATTAACTCTAGTCAGGAGAAATCATCTAAGAAAGATGATAACATACCCGAGGACATGGGTAATGATGAAACTAAAGACGTATCGAACACACAAAAGGATACAAACACAGAGATGAAGGATGCAACCGACACTCAGAAAAAGTTGTCTATTGAAAAAGACAAAGGAGAAGATACTAACAAGGATGAAACATTTAGAAAGGATGAAGAAAAAGAAAAGAGTGAAGAAGTTAAGAAAGATGATAGAATGAAGGAAAAGAAAGAAAAATCTGTGGATACACCCAAGGCCACTGAAGAGACATCTTCACACAACCAATAGGTAGACTCTGAAAAGAAGCAACAAGAAGCTTCATTTTCTTGACCTTCACCTACCAAATCAATCCAATCTCAAGATTTACAAATGGTAGTTCACCAATCTGTATCCCAACAAAAGAATAAGAAGAATGTAATAAAGAAAGATATCTTTGCTATAACACTTGATGAGGTGATCGAAATACCCAAGTGGGATGTATCAACTTTAGATGTTGAAACACTTCAAAAGTTTGGAGTGATATGTCAAAGAAAACCCCTATAGGAGAAAATAATAAAAGCACATAGGGAAGCCCAAGCACTTGACAAAGCTAGGGATATACTACATCAACTTGTTCTTGAGGTAAAAGTTGAAAATGACATATCAGTCATGGAACAAATTGTAGTTCTTACTGACACCATCACCACTCAAAGTGTAGATGCGGAGCAGGCAATGGAAGAACGGGCAGAGAAGAAGTATCAACTCAAACTAGTTGAGAAACTAAGCCAAAAAGTGACATAAAATAAAATAAATCTCTTCTAATTAGCAAGAAAATTAGAACCAATGATTGCAGAAGCTATTACCTTAGTTCAAAAAATGTGCACACTTGACAATTTCACAAAAGAGAATGGTGAAAAGTTGTCCCGATTAGATTCAAATCTGACAGCAAGTGCACAAAGTTTAACCTTTGATGCAAATGAAATAAAGTTGCATCATGACAAGATCAAAGAGGTAAATAGGTTAAGACAAGAGATATAGGATGTAGAGACACAATTTAGAAATGAGGTTACCGAGCTGCAGGCTCACATAGTGCCAAACCTCACTACTCTGCAACAACACATTACATATGCAAGGAATCTGATCTCGACCCTGAAGATGTCTGTGGTAGAAAGCATCTATGATATGCATGTGAGGATGTCAATTGAGCACATGGCTCTCAAAAATTTGAAGGAGAAATGGGAGAAGATGATGGAGGAAATCAAAGCCTCACACTCCCACATTTTTGACAAGTTGTAAGTACCTTTTCCCTTATTATCAAAAAGGGAGGAAAATGATATGTATGTTGTATGTACAACAGGAATAGATATGTAAAATATATCAAATATTAGAAAAAGGAAACAAAAAAAGGGAAGGCAATTATATGTACATAAACTTACACTTACCGACATATGCATAGGGGGAGTCATGAAATGACTAAGGATGAAGTATACACAAGTGTACATACTAATACATTAAGTATGTTGCACATATCATTTTTTGATACTAATGTCAAAGGGGGAGATTGATGACATTAAATTTTTCCATTAGTATACTTAAGTGAAAAACATGATAAAGGTCATCGGTATAGGCATACCCGACAGACAGCACATTGCATACCCGACAAGATGACAATGCTTGTAGTGAAAATACTAAATATAGAATTTCCCGACGAACACTGTCAAGTATTGAAACCGATGACAAAGCATAAAATACATCACCAACGAAACAGTTTTTGAAACATCGCCAACGGATCAAAATCACTAAACCGATGGTATATTTTTATGAACATCGCCGACAGAGCAGAAAAGCAAGGAAACCGACAAACATTTCAATATAGGGACACCAAGGGAGCAGAAGTCTGATAAAGCAAAGAATGAAAGAAACCCAACTGATTGACAGAGCAGCCCGAGCATCAGAACCGACAGTCCGTTACATAACCCGCAAAAATTGGATCTGACTTTCAACGTCAGATAAAATATTGTAATTCTATTTATAGAGTTTTAATTTGTTTAAAATCATTACTTGAGGGACAAGAAAGTATATTGTAACTGTTTTAAATCAACCTAACAGATCTAAAAAAAACTAACTAAAGATCAAGGTCAAGTTGTAAACATTGAATCTAGAGTTAACTTGAAAAGCGTGAATCAAGAATGGACCTAGAAACTAGTATAAATAGATGTTAAATCATTTATAATAGTAAGAGTTGATAAATTATTGTAGCCACAAAGAGCATCTAAGAAGCAGAAGTGAATTCATGCAAAGTTTAGAAACAAATCATATCAGTTCTCAAGAACACAGATAAGGATACCAATGAGCAGAGACAAGGTAAGGTTCAATCACTCAAGCTAATTACATATACATTTTATGATTTATAGAATCTGTTATCAACAATTAGAGATTGCATACACTATTAGATCAACATTTATAATGTATTTGCATTCAAACAAGTGCATCACATCACTTGACAGAGTGCACACCTAATGGTATTGCTAAAGATTCAAACAAAGTAGATCCTAATAGGTCTCCACTCTGATAATCCTAACATGGTAGATCGTCAGAAGTGATCAAATTGTAAGCTTTAATCGGCTCCCTTCTTATCTGCAGATAGTGAAGTTTTGTGGGTGACATCCCCACCGTAATTTTTACTTCCTAATAGGACTTTTCTGTGATATCATTTCTTATGTTATGTGCTATTTAATTTCATGTATGTTTCTTGAATGTTTACACATATAAAGAACTTATTTTATGATTTCACATACATATAGAAAGATGAACAGATAGATAGGTGAATATAAAAATCTGATGACACAAAGGTTAATGGGCTAATCACATAAAAGTTTTAGAGGTATTGATTCACCCCTCCCCTCTCTGTACATCATTGCAGTAATTCCAACACTAGAAACCAAAGTAACAAACCTATAAAAAAACTAAAAGATTGTGATATATGTGTGTGTGTGTGTGTGTGTGTGTGTGTGTGTAGACACACACACACACACACACACACGGTGAAGAAATGAGGGTCCTAGAAAATCAGTTTGAACTAAAACCCCCCAATCATAATTTTATTTTACTATTGAATGACATGATTTTATTTTTATGTTGGTGTATATATTTAATATAGTACTAGCATATATTGAAAAAATTATGTAGAATATGTGGAGAGATATCATTTTTGTACAAAATTGTTTTTCCAATAGATATGTTTGTATGTAACAAAGTTCTCTATATTTTAATATTCTAAGATTGGTACACTATAACAATAATGCTAGTTTTGAAGATCATGATGTTGCCATCTCTCCAAAGCTTGAAGTGGTCATGGAGGTGCAGTCGAAGAGGAAGGAGGATGAAACCCCTGGTTTGGAAACTGCTGAGAAGGGTAATTTCCCTTCTAGTTCTAGGAATATTCCTTTTTCTAGAATGGTCTACGTGCAGGAACGGAATGTGCAACTCCTTCAAGAAGACATGGCTAACAAAATTAAACCCTCTTTTTGGGTTCTCCAAACTGTGAAGGCGATGTCGATGTATTTGTTCCACCTTATGAAATGGGTCTTCAAGGAAATAAAAAGCCTCAATCTTATCTTTCAATCCCTCTCTGCTAGAGTTGATCTTCTTCAGGGAAATCTAGATTCTTGGTCGGCTGGGATTAATGGTAATAAGGAAAAAGAGGAGGAGAATAATATGAAGAATCTACGGGACAAAATGGACATCCTGGAGATCACTCTCAAGAAGCACATGTTGGATAATAACATTTTTATGGGTCCTACTATGGAGTGCATCAAAACCATCAAATCGGAGCTGGACGCTGGGTCTCCAATCGTGAAGATTGAGGATGATAAAGATGAAGAGGGTGATGTTGGTCCAGGAAAGCGCACACGTTCTTCTAAAAATAAGAAAATTCAAGAAAAGATCTTGAAACTTTCAGACTTCAACGCTACTCTCAAGAAGGTGTATGAGGCTAAGAAGGAAGCCGAGGGTACTCTTTTAGAGTTTTCCTAGTTCCTGTTGTTCCCCTGCTTTTTTGCTGGTTTGTTTTTTGGTTTTCGGTTGCTAGGTGGTGTAGCTAGTTTCTGGTTTTTGTCTCAAGTTTTTTTGTGTTGATTCTGGGTTTCGCGGGCTAGGTTTCAGTCTTGTTTCAGTTTAGTTGTCTTATTGCCTATTTGTTATTTGTAATGGTTGCAAGGGTTTTCGGGTCTCCATAAAACCTGTTTTTACCAGCATTCAAAAACAATAATATATAGCTTAAATGTAAATAAAAAAATTCAATTTTTATCAAATTTTAGGAAAAAAAAGTAAATATTTGGATTTGTAGGTAAATTTTGTATGTATTTTTATTATCAATATTTTGGATTACGTGTTATGATCCATGATCACGATTTAAGACCATGCAGGATATGTAAAAATATAAGAAATGGATTGTGAAAATCTGACAAATTTTATATTTCTATGTCCTCTATATAAAAACAATTACAAAAGAATTAAAAATAAATAAAATTGGGCATTGTTTGCTTGTTGGAGTATCATCACATTTTTATAAGGTAATATAAAATAATAAAAAGGGGAAATAAAAGAAATTGAGGCATCAAATAAAAATGATGAATAAAATAATAGATTAGGGATTGACGTGTACCTTAATGCATCCTTTATTGGTGCTGATCTCTTTCACCTTCATCACTTAGTATCACCTTCGTGCTTCATTCACAATTTACATTTTGTCCTACATTCTTTCTTAGCCATATTTTTTTACATTGTTTCATATGAAAAATATCTCAAAAAATTATAGGGTATTTAAACTATTTATAAAAAGTTTCTAATAGCCCATGTGATGCCCTATAAAAAAAGAAAAATAAAATTAATTAAACCCTAAAGAATTAAAATAAAATTGAAAATAAAATTCACAAATCAATCCAAGGCAGCATATAAGAGTGAATGAAAAGTACCTAACAACTGCTCTATGTTGAATCTTCAATGACTATCTCTACAAATCATTCGACAAATTAAATAATTTGTGGATTGTGAGATTGTTAGCCCCGGATCATCTAGAAGCAGCACTCTTCTGCATAGAAGGAGCTCAAATATTTGATACAACATGTCCGTTAAAAGAAAAAATTTCATAGAGCATCATGTGAAGAATAACCCCTGCGTTCTACACATTCACCTTCTCACTTTCATCCTTCCCTTGCCCCACATCCGACACCACATAATATGGAGTTCAAACTATTCGACACATCTTTACTCTTGTAAACATCACATTCACCTTATTTGTGCTTATTAGCTTACCACTATATTTGCATCAATTCGAACAGAAAGTTGATGCTTCATTTGCGGAGTTAGTGCCATTGTCACTGAGTTAAAATAGAAGAGAATAATTATATAGTCGTAAATTTAAAAAAAAAGTAGGTCTCCATACCTCCAAGTTTATAGAAATTGGTAGTAAAATATTTTTTTATTTTTTTATTAATTTAAAATTTGTAGTTCCCAGTGTTTGGGGCAATTCGAATGATAAGGATCCTCTCCTCTCTTCTGCTACTGCTCTTGCAGCCTGAAGGCTTTTAATGTTTTTTTTTTATGAATAGTTGTTTCTTCCGGCGTAATGCCGTGTGACTTTCGCAGGGTGATTTTTTATCCCCCGGGCTTTTTTTGTGAATACTGTACTTTATTATTTTAATTTTAATAGTAAAGGCCTCTATTCATCAAAAATTTATAGTTTAATGAAAACTTCTAACTGATAGGAAACCCAGTTGAGTAAATGCATCAAAGACTATGGCTTATGAATTTCTTAACAATTAAAATATATGGAAGGCGAATTTAAACTTAGAAAGGTTCCCTTTGCATGCATACATTATTACTGTCCTAAAAATGTAGACGACACTCAAAAATATTATAAATTCGAATGTTTGGACCAATAGCTTCTATACGTTTTAGCATTCAAAATATACAAAGCTTTCCATCTCTACTATTCTGGAATCCAATAGAAAACTAGAATCCCAAACTTTACTATTTTAGTATCGAATCTCAAAATAGAATCCCAAACTTTCTCTTAATGCCTTCAATCTGGATTCATCATGTTTTTGTGCATTGAAAGAAATTGAGAGGAAAAATCTTGCTTTTGCATAGGTCTGACAAAATGCTGCAAAAGCTGCTCATAAATGCTACCCTTTAAATTCATTTTCCAACATATTTAAATGAATTAAATTCATGAAATCTTACTTTAATGATGAGCTCTAATCTGTGTACACTTCATGTAGATTTCCTGAAAATATCATTGCAATTCTCTAATTTTTATAGAAGCTATAGTGAAGTCATTACCCTCCCTAGATATGAAATTTTATAGAAAAAGAATGGATCATTCTATTTTAATTTTCCAGAATATGTCAGCCCTTCATATGCCTTTTTAGAGAATAGAACAACATTCAGAGAGACCATTCGACTTTAAATTAGTCACCTCTCCCTATGTACACTTTTATCATGTTGTTAAGCAAATGATTTTGTCACAAATACATTCATTAGGGGAATCAACAGAAGGATAAAAGGAATAGAAGGTAAATGTTGTCACTATTATTATTCGAGTCTTTCCCTGAGCTTTGTGGTTACGTAAATTTATTCAATGTTTGCAATTTCGAGTAGGTCTCAAATTGATTGCATAAGAGTTGATTCGCACTTTACTCCTAGTTTTAAACCAATTTTCAAACTCATGAAAGAAAACTAATGATGCATCATCTTCCATCAAGCAACAGCTCTACTATTAGTTTCTCTAGCAAACCCCCAAATCCTTAAAATTCCCCCACTTTGTCTAACCTCCACCTCACGTCATAAGACATGCAAATGGCTGTTTATTTTTAAAAGTACAATCCAAATGTTTACAAAACAATTTTATTCATTTTAGGAAGCCTCTTGACTTAATTGAAAGAAAACCATTGAATAATTATGTATAGCCTAAAAAAATCATGTATTCATACTTTCTATTAAAACGCATGTATTCATCTCAAAGAAAGACCTCAATGAGAGAAGTGTTAAGAGTATGTTCTTGCATCAATATGTTCTCATAGGGAGAGAAACTTTGGGCGAGGAGTCATTGAGATGTTCATAAAGGGAATTGTTGTATATCATAAATCCTTCTATCACATTAATCAACTTTTGGTAAAAGGATAGTTTAGGGGTTGAGAGGAAGACTTAGTATAGATAAAGTCACCAAGGACTTCATCCATTATATCAAAGTCTTCTCTACTAAATGGATAATTAAAGGTAGTAAAATATTGTAAAAAGAAATCATACATTTTATAATGTCATTAGCTAATGTGGTGAAACAAAGCATAAAATAACTAACCTAACCACAAATAAAAATGCATGAAAATAAATATTTTTATTTTTATTTTTATTGTTTTCAACATGTAAATGTAATGAAATAATGAACTAGATCTATGAAACAAGTACGGACAAATTATAGAATGTATGTATCAATGTGGGATGGCATAAGAGTTTAGACAATTTATTTTGGGGTATACTTCACCAACAAATCTAATAAATGTGTATTTGGGTAGCTATATATGGGGTTTCCTTGGTCAACCCTCCAGTTTGGTGATTACACCTCCACGAACAACTAGTATAACAAAGGTAATATGCGCAATATTCATGAATCTAGAATATGTCTAAATTGCTATGAGATAAAGTGCATGAATATAATGTAAAGATCTACCCTAGTGTGATAAAGTAAACCCTATTTAAAAATGCAATCAATCTGTGATTAAAAGCATGTACCCAGAAAATATTTGAATCACAAGTATGCAGATCTAAATATAGCAAGAAATTGTACATAGTCAAAAGAGGAAGAGTACCATCCAATCATTAGCTAGTGATTTTCTAGTCATCATCAAAATCCTTTTATAGTAGCTCCATCTTCTTTTTGAAAATATTCTTGAATGCTTGACAAAATATTGATGTAACCCTTTTTTAGTTGGGATGCTCGATTTATGCTTAGGGTGAAGCCTTGGCATCCTATCTTTGATCCCTCTTCTGAGACTTTCTCCAAGGTTCCCATTTGGGTACGGCTTCCCTACCACCCCTTCATCTTTGGGTGGATTCTCTACTAGAGGCTGTAGGTGAGGCTCTCGGGGACTTTATGATGGTTGATGAGGACTCTTCTGATATTCTTCATTCAACTTATGCCCTGATTTTGGTGGACCTTGAAATTTCTAAGGGTCTTCTGGAAAATATTATGCCGCAACACTCTAAAGGTGCCTGGAGCCAATCCCTGGATTATAAAGGGATCCCCTTCAAGTGCAGGAGATGTTTTAAAACTGGTCATTTGGCTGATCAATGTGGCTTGGAGAAGATTAAACAAATCTGCTTCTCAGTGGAAGGGGGACTCTTCTCAACATTACACTATTTGTGAAGGCTTTGTTTGTCTGAAGATTTTCTCAGGTGGTTTCTTCTTCTCTGGAGGTTTTTGAGGCAAATGAGCCTCTTGTGTCTGGTGAGGTCTCTTCCCTGGGTGAGGCCTTTCCTTTGTTTTCTTCTGTTGCCTCTATCCCTACGGCAACTCTTTGTACCGAGACTTGTCTTTGGGTCTCTGATAGAGGTGAGGTTGTTGCTTCTCTTGCTGGAAATGCTCCGTTGTTTTCTTCTGGTCTAGTGGCTACATGATCACTTGTTGAACCTGTCCTATTGGCTGCACCTGGCCTTTCTTTGGTACCTTTTCCTGGCTCTTCAGATTTGGGAGTTTTGGTCCCTGATTTGCAGTGTTTAGCCAATGTGGTGGATGATGGGTGGACTGTTGCGAAATGGAAAAAAATCTAAAAATTTTCCCACATTTTTTATGGCCCTTCAATCCCAAAAGGGGAAGAAATGACCCTTCTTTTGGCTTTGTGTGTTGGTTGCTGGTTCTTTGCTGGTTGTTTCTCTTACGAGATGCATCTGGGTTGCTGGACTTCCATTTCTTATTTTTTCTTGCAGTGTTGATGGGTTTCATGTTCTCTTTTTCTGTGGCCCTGGCTGTGGCCTGCTTCTGTCTTTGTTCCCACTATTTTTTTTTATGTAAGGACCTATTGCTATATCTTAAGATTTGTATCGGGTTTTAGGAACCCTTTAAAACTTGCTTTACTTAATCAAAAACAAGTCCCCACTTCATGAGGTGTCTTCAAATTGAGGTTTCAACCTTGAAATTGCTTTAATCTTTCCAAAATGAAATGGGAGGCTTGCTTTCATACCAAATTAGGAGATAGAATTGAGAGAGATGACTATAAATTCTAATCCTTTCCTAAATCACCATGATGGGGACTCTATTTATATTTGGGCTCAAATCATAGGGTACAAAATATTTTAACAAAATTGTATCTAAGAATAAAAAATTTGAAATGTTCGTTTATGCACATTTTAGGTCAAACCAAGATTGTGGTCCCAAAAAACTCGGCGATGTGATATTTGAACCAATAGCTAGTTTCAAACTCGAGATAGAATGCCAGGGCTGCAAACGGTAACATAGATCATAGGAGATAAAATAAATTATTGGAATGGGGGAAAACAAGAGGAGCACACTTAAAAATAAGGCCTTACCTTCATTTTAAATAAGATTTAAGGGATATAGGGCCCATATTTTAATTTTGGTGTTCATTAAGTGCAATTATGAAGTCAAATTATGCAATCTATAGTAAAAAAACTAAGGCTCATGTTGAACAATCGCAGAATTATACAACACTTAGGTGCTTACAATTGACAATGGTAAAATATTATACAATGCAACAATTTGATGTTGGAATTCTTTCCTGGAAACTAGGCACTCAATTGTTAAATATCCCTATGAAAGATAACTAGGGCTCCACTTCTAGGGTCTCCATCTATAGACATTGGTGAATTGTCAATAAAAATGCCTTCAAACTTCTTAATATTCATTTCAAAAATGTAGATATTATGTTTCTATTCTTTGTATTGTTGTTGTTGTTGCACATTTCTGCATTGTTTCATTTAATCGCTAGTTACATTAGCTACTAGATATATCTTCCTTTTGCTCTGCATAATGCAAACTACTTTTTTTATTTCTTTGAACTTGTGTTAATTGTTAATTAGAACTCTACTAAAGTTCAATTTTTGTTATTTACACTAATGTTTCTATAGATTAGTCTAATCTTTGATTTAACAATTGAATACAATATCTAGTAGATATTTAATCCTTGTCTTGTCTATAATACAATTGACTCTGTTCTCTAGTACTGATTGCTTCCATTAATATATTTTTTCATACGCTCTACAGCCAAAGTATTCAAGTGAATTTAAAAACCATACTTGTCAATTTTAAAATTTATCAGCATGCAAGGTTGGGCTGCCAATGATCTCCTGAAATCTAAAACCATAAGGATGATGACTACAAATATCTACTTCTTCTCACTTAAACAATTTGTATTTGTTACTTCACACATTTCAAGGTTTTTATAGTTAGATGCCACAAAGTTGGATATTTCTAGCAATCATAAATATTGTTCTACTTTTTTGCAAACTACCAAGTATAGGTACATTACATTGTATGAGATAAACAGTGTTTCTAAGGATGATTAAAAAAGTATTAATTTCTTGTAGCCTACTAATTATGTAGACATAAAGTTCCAAAATTACTTTTGTGATCTGACCAATGTTTCACTAAAACACCATTAAAACTTTAATTATTTCTCAAAAAATATATTATTTCAGTTATTTTATTAGCCTCACACAAATATTCACATTTTCCGTTTACAATCACATCAACTGCCATTGTTATAATAGTGGAATTAAATGATATACTACCTATGTAATAGTCAAGGATATTTCTAACAAAGAGAACAAAGGTGTTGATTTAATGTGAGTTATCGACTACAAAAAAATGGAAAAGTTTAGGTTAAACTACTTTTGTAATGTGACCAAAAATAAATTAAAAATTACCATTATTTTTGAAACTATATAATAGTGATATTACTATCAGGATTCAACTGTGTAGTTTTTGAGTCAAACTCATTGACCCATAATTCATGAGTAGTGGTTCACATGAACCCATCTCTCATGAGAATGAATGGAACACTTAGCACTCATTGGATCTAGGTGATGC
>MU226486.1:1601239-1614051 GCA_018584345.1 Thuja plicata
GCCTTATCACGCATTAGGACCCCTAGCAAGACCCCATTGCCCCTTTTGACACATTTGAATGCTCAAATGTGTCATATGGGGTCGTAGGACCCCTTAGGACACATTTGAACATTCAAATAGGTCAAAAGGGGTCATGGGGTCTTTCTAGGGGTTTTGTAATCAATAATGATTCTTATCTGGATATAGTAACTAAGGTGCAAAATATTCAAGAGAATTTAAGTCAGGATAATGAAAATAATAGGAATAAAACACAAATAGTTAATTTATCTGATAAGCAATTACCTAAAAAAGTAGTTAATAATGGAATCTTAGGTATTAATAGTAATGTGATGGTAGATAATGAATATGTGAGCTGTGAGATCTCAAACTTAGGCAAGACTAGGATTTGACCTATCATTAAAACTAAGAAACCTCAATCCAGAAAGCAGAGGATGATTGTTTCTGCATTTTTTAATCATAACAAGAAAGTAAGCTCTATTGACAAAGACATGACTAACTCATCAGATGAAGAAACCAGTGACATTGAAGAAAACAATAGGAAAAAACTAAAATGGATAAATAAAATAAAGAGTCTAGATGAACACATTACATTAGATGATATTCTTCAATATCAAATGGATAATGAGGTAAATATTACTCTCAGAAAGGTATCAGATGACTGTGCCACTCATAATAATGATCTCTGTGAGCTGGAGGATATATATGGACCAAATAGATATCTTATCCCCAAACCTTAACAACTTATCACTAACCTAGCAGAGAATGATATAGAAATTAGATATCTTAATAAACAGAGGATACCTTTTAATGATACTAGAATTAAGGCTGATACAGAGGAAGATGAATTTTAAGAACTCAATGATCTCTTAGGACTCAACATTGATACTGAGGATATGCTCATTCTCAAAGCTATTGAATCTTTAAGTGGAGATTACCTTGACTCAGATGATCATAGGATTAATGTAGTAGATGATAGAAAGGATAGGATTTTCGGCTTTGCTATATCATGCACTGGTAAGAAGACTCCAGAATACCCAAAATAGATTACTAAGAGAGGGAGAAAATCCCTTAAGGAATTACAACAGAGGGATGGATCAACTTTGGGACAGGTTAAATTAACAACTATTGTGAATACAGGGAAGGGACAAGGCCTTCCCAAGGTGCCATGAAAATCATTTCATTGAATGTTAGGGGATTAAATGCCCCTAACAAACAATGCCTCTTAAAGAGAAGCCTTACTTCTCTAGAGGCACATCTCTACCTTATCCAATAAACCAAATTAGGAACAGAAGGATACAATCTACTTAGTAGAAAAATAGGAATATTGGAAATCAAAGGTTTAGACTCGGTAGGTGCTTCAGGAGGGCTAGCTTGTGTATGGAATCCAAGGTTTATTTCTTTAACTCTCTTAACTTCCAATCCCCAATGGATGGGAGCACAAATTAAGAACTATAGCAGAAACTTAGAATTTATTATTATCAATTTCTATGGAACAAAGTTCCTGTATGAAAAAAAACTTGTATGGAAGGAAATTGAAAGTTTCATTAATTTCTATCCTAATATAAACATTTTTATAGGTGGGGACTTGAACTCAATTTTAAATACAAAAGAAAAATTTGGAGGATCTAAAGGCAACAATCAAACTATGAAAGAATTTAAGGAATGGATACAACTAATTAATGCAATGGATATCCCCTTAGATAATGGTACATACACTTGGTCAAATAGGAGAGTTAATTCTGAACTAATTACTAAGAAACTAGATAGATTTCTTCATATTGGGGACCAAACAAAAATTAAAAGTAACTCTTAGAGCTAACATAGTTGAACACTCAGTTTCAGATCACTTTCCGATTAATTTGGAATTAGAAGAGGATTTAAAATCTAAAAAGAACCCTTTTAAATTCAAAAAAATGTGGCTTAAGGATGAGGAATATATACTCAAAATTGAGGATTGGTGGAGTGAAAAAAATTTTAAAGGATCAAAAACCTTTATCCTTAATTTAAAATTGAAACACTTAAAACACAAATTAATTGAATGGAACAAAAGCCATTTCAGAAATATTTTTGAACAAAAGGTAGAAATAGAAAAAGACATAAAGGAATTAAATGAAGCAATATTTAGGAATGGGATGAATATAGAGTCTTGTAACGAGGAGAAAAAGTTACTTAGTAAATATGAGGACATTTTATCAAAAGAAGAATCATTTTGGAAATAGAGAGCCAGGGAAGTGTGGCTTAACGAAGGAGATAAGAACACTAATTTTTTTCATAATATCTCTAAAGCCAAATGAAACTTTAATAAAATCATGAGTATCAAGAAAGACAATGGAGCCATAATCGAAAAAATGGAGAACATAGCGGAAGAAATAGTTAAATACTTTAAAGCAATTTTGAACAATATGGAAGGATCGAATAGGACGGCCCAAACAGAGATTCTTAAAAATATTCCTACAGTAATCACTAAAGAACACAATACATATCTTAATGCTAAATTCACTAAAGATGAAGTGGAAAGTTCTCTTAAACAACTTCAACCTGACAAGTCCCCTAGATCAGATGGTTTTCCTAATTTATTCTATCAACAATGTTGGCACATTATTGGGGTTGAAGTGGTCTCGGCTTTAGAAGGCATGATAAACTCAGGTAAAATAATACAAGAAATAAATAATACTTTTATAGCACTAATACCAAAAAAAGTCAACCCAGACAGTTTAGATGATTATAGAACCATTTTACTATGTAATACATTATATAAACTATTAACTAAAACTTTGGCAAATAGGCTTAAAAGATTCCTCCCAATTCTTATTTCGGAAGAACAGTCTGGTTTCAACCCTGGAAGGTCTATTCTTGATGGAGTTATTATTGCCCAAGAAGTTATTCATATGGTTCAACATAACCATACCCTGGGTATGCTTATTAAACTTGATATTAGGAAGGCATATGATAAGGTGGATTAGAGTTTCCTATGCAAGTTCCTTGAATCCTTTGGTTTTTCTAAGTAGTGGATTAAATTAATATTTGAATGCATTTCTGGGCCAAAAATGTCTATTCTGGTGAATGGTAGCCCTACTAGTTTTTTTAATATCTCCCAAGGTATTAGACAACTTGATCCTCTTTCACCCTTTCTCTTTGTTATTATGGCTGATGCTCTTGGTAGATTGTTTACCAAAGAAAAGAATGAGCATTTGGTTTGTGGTATTAAAATAATTGAAGGATTGGATGCCTATACCCATCAAAAATTTATGGATGACAACCTCCTCTTTGGCCAAGCTAATATTGGGGAGGCTAGGGGAATTAGGAATTTATTAAACCTATATTCTACTGCTTCTGGCCAACATATTAATAAAGAAAAATCTGAGATATACTTCTTGAATACCTCTAGCAAGGACCAACAGAGAATATGTAGATTGCTAGAATATAAAATAGGAGAACTACTGTGCACATATATAGGGCTGCCCTTAGATAAGGGAAATAGGTCATCATATCTATGGAGCAGGGTTTTAGAAAATATTGATAAAAAAGTTGAATCATGGAAAGGGAAAAGTTAACAAATGCTAGGAAGACTACCATGATTAAATCCATTCTCTCAACTATACCTACTTACCAAATGATGTGTCTAAGTATGCCAAAAGGGATTGAAAAGGACATCAATAAAAAACTAAAAAAAAATTTTTGGTAAGGAGCAAATGATAAAAAGAGATTAGCTTTAATAGACTGGGACAAGATTTGCAAACCTATAGAGGAAGGAGGGTTGAATGTTAAAAAGATCAAACAACAAAACCTAGCACTAGGAGAGAAATTAGTATGGAAAATGTACAAAGAAATGGAGGCCAAATGGGTTAAAATCCTAAGATTCAAATATTTAGATGGATAGGACCCTTTGAGTATTTTTAGACATCACTCTCCTCCCAAAGGATCAAGGATATGGAATTTCATTCTGGAATGCCGAAGTGTTATAATAGACAATATAACTTGGGATATAGGGAATGGAGGTAAAGCATTATTCTTGGAGGACCCATGGAATGCCTGTCCTCCTCTATGCACCATTCTTAATAATGATCCAGACATAGAAAAGGTTAAGTTAGAAAGAGGTATTCTTGTTAAAGATTAGATAGAATTAAAAGATAACAACCCAGCCTTAGGATGGAAATGGAAATCCCGCAATGACCTTGGTATATCCCAAACCTTTAAGAATAAAGTGGAAATGGATTTAGAGATGAGGAAAACTAATCCCTCTTCGGATCCTGACTAGATTATTTGGGATAAATCTAAGAATGGGGAATATAGCACAAAATATGGATATAGATCGATGAACAAAATTGAACCTACCCAGACAGACTTACCTATAGATCTCTACTAGAAAAAACTATGCTTACCTAAGGCGAGAATGTTCACATGGGCCGTAGCTCAACATAGGATCCTTACGGTGGAATGGTTTCAAAGAATAGGGTATAATGGTCCTTCGAGGTGTGTTTTTTGTGAGAAAGAATGCGAATCTATAGATCATCTATTTATCAACTGTGAATACCCATACAAATTTTGGATATGGATAATTGACAAGTTAGGATGGAAAACAAAATTTCTAAATAATTTGGTAAATTTTCTAACTTCATGGCCAAGGAGGACAAAAATAGGATTGTTTGGAAAGATTTGGACTATTGCTCCTTCCATAATGATTTGGGAGTTATGGAAGGAAAGAAATAGAAGGATCTTTAATTTTTTAAATAGAAAGAAATAGAATAATTTGGTAAATTTTGTGAGAAAGAATGCGAATCTATAGATCATCTATTTATCAACTGTGAATACCCATACAAATTTTTGATATGGATAATTGACAAGTTAGGATGGAACACAACATTTCTGAATAATTTGGTAAATTTTCTAACTTCATGGCCAAGGAGGATGAAAATAGGATTGTTTGGAAAGATTTGGACTATTGCTCCTTCCATAATGATTTGGGAGTTATGGAAGGAAAGAAATAGAAGGATCTTTAAAGGAAAAAAAATTGGCACAAACCAATTGCTAAAAAAAATAGAAGCAAGTATAGTAGAGATAGTGAACAATCAAAACATGAATGGAAGAAAAGATAAGGTTTTCTCACACTGTGATGAAAAAATATGCAAACTATGGTATGGGTTGAGAATCCCTCCCTTTATAGGCCACAGTAATGTAGACAAAGTGAAACTGCATTTGGAAACCACCTATGGAAGGATGGGCCAAACTAAATTTTGATGGGGCTGCAAAAGGAAACCTGGGTCGGGCTGGGATTGGATGTTGCATTCATAATGAGTCGGGAAATTTGATCACCTCCAAGTCAGCCTTCTTAGGAATGGAAACCAATAAGGAGGCTGAAGGTAATGCCTTAATAGAAGGATTATTACTGTGCAAGAGGCTAAAATTAGAAAAAAATAGAAATAGAAGGGGACTCTTCACTAATTGTTAATGCCATCAAACTAGGTAGTACACAAAATTGGAAACTTAATGGCTTGATCAAAAGGGTTGTAAATATTTTACCATTTTTTAGACAATATACTATTAATCATATTTATAGAGAAGGAAATCAAATAGCAAATATCTTAGCTAATAAAGGGGTAGAAGGAAGGAATGAAGAAACTAGGGATGACTCATTCATAGAATCAGAGGTGTAATTCAAAAAGGTAATAAGATTAGCCAAATAAAATAAAAAAGAAAATGAATCAAAGAATCATTATAACAAATGTTAGATGAATTCAGGTAGAAGGAAGGAGTTTTGTTGTATCCTTAAGTGTGAATTAGAATCCATGCAACTTTAAGTTAATCACACCAATAATGATTAAGCAGAATGAAGGAGACCAAATGATTAGAATACTAAAGACCAATCATTTCATTTTTGCGGAAGCCAGATTAGGTATTGCTTAGAGAATGGGTATATAAGGAAGAAAGATTGCACTAATAGATAAGGCTAGCAGATAAGAAGGATAATGGTGACAGTAATTAAATTAAGATGCACTAAAGCCCAGCTAGGCTTCGATGGAAAGATTTCTCATAAGAGAATTAAAAAATTGATGCTGGTTACTTATTATATTACAGTAAGAGCGGTGTATATTGTTCTAGGAAGTGAATATATTGAAAATGATAATTGTTATAGAGTAAATTATGATATCCCTGCAATGTTTATTTCCTCTGCCTTACATGCAGATCCTAATATTGGGGATATTGGAAGGCTATGTAGGAAAATTTTTAAACGGAAATATCTGGTTGACTTGGAGAAAGTTATTGCGAGTATTAGATATGACTTAACACTCCCTTGACTGAGAGATTATCAAAAATATAGGGGAATAAATAATTTCACTCATTCCTACCCAATTATGATACTGGGGGACAGGAATAGGTACATCACAGAGTTACCAGCCATCCTGAGAATCCTTGATTTTATGTTCACCTTCTTGCATATCAGACCCACCAGAGACCCCGAATGGTTTGATACATATTTGAGAGAGGATGAGGTGGGACTGTGTATTCATCAAGATGACATGTATGAAGATGAGAAATAATAACTAATGTAAGAAGGATAATCAAGGAACTACATTTATAAAGAGATTGTAAATTACCAGATCCAATCCAATGATTTGAAGGACAAATGTTTAGGATGTTTTGGATATTTTTGCATATTTTAGATCTTGCTAAGTAGAGGAACATAATATATATTCCTATTATTTGGGGTAGATGAATGAATCACATTTCCTCCCTTTATTTAAGTATGACATTAATGGTAGAACCAAGTTCACTTCACTCTCTATGCCTGTATCTACAATGAAATTATTAACTAATTTAATAAATATACAGAGTATGAATGTCCAGTTGGGAGCATTACAAATTCATATATGGATATGCTAAATATAAGCCAAAAGTCAAAAGATTTTTATCCATTTTTCAATTATAATCAAAGTTTTTACAACAATTTATTTGATTACTCAAGGAAGCAGAATCACATGAATACTATATAAACTATCAATTAAGAAATAAGTAGTAAATCTACACTTATAGGCAGGGATGAATCAATTTTAATATGACAAAAAATCAGAGATGTATGCATAGGTATTAATGGATAAAGCCATATATTTATTGGAATTCGTATCCAGTATAATATCAAAATATAGCACTATAATATCAAAAGATAGCACTATATTTTTCCTGATTTCCAGGATTTAGTCAGTTTAAACTCAAATTTAGTCCTTTCGCCACCTCTTCATATCTAAAAGGAAATGATTTATTAACAATAAGTTAACAAGTTTTGGAGGTGGGTGTGTTTTAATTCAGATTTGTGAATTAGGGATTAATGGATATTTGATCATCAACAGGAAATGATAGAGGTCTACCTCAGTATAAATTCCACCAATGAGCATTTCATAAGTTTAATAGTACGATAGGAAGACAACAATAACAAATAATATAGACAGGTGGAATAAATTTCAAATTTCTTTTAGGATGATAGAAAGAATCAAAATACCTATCAAACTATATAGATATATTCATAGATATAGAATTTTAATTTTAACATGCAGCAAAGCCAAATTCTATACAATCAAACAAAGCCAATAAACTAGCAATAATTGTTTTGTCATAATTATCTATTTAATACACCTGAGATCATCTCCACATCATTATAATATTGACGAGTTTGGCATGAGTTGACATTGATATAGAAAGAAAGTAGCAAATTGAATCAATTAAAATTATATGGATGTACTATTGATTATTGCAACCATTAAATGAGATCAAAGGACAAAGTACTTTAAGATAATTTTTTAGGGTCTATATTAATAATAAGAGATGGCTAAATAAGCACTACTAATCGATGATTAGGACCTCTAGAAAGATTAGCACTCAGTAAATTAGATTTTAGGAACATTCATAACTAGATCAGGGAGGATAGCACTGTATTAAAGTAATTTATAACTTAAGTTCACTTACTTTGACCATAACTTAGTAGGAAGGTACATAGAGGCAGGTATGATTACATGTATAAATGGATAGGTATATATATGTAAGTATGTATATATTTATGTACATATAAATGAAAATTTGTATTTATGTATTTATATATGTATTTATGTATCTATGCACATATATTTGTATATATAATCGTATTTAGATTTAGGCTTAGCTCCTAGAGTTAATTGCTAAGATTGAAGTAAGGTCAAGCATGTCGAAGGAGCACGAGATCATTATTAAGTATATAATGATATTTTCACATACTAATAATGTTGTTTCAGCTTTAATTTTAACTTATGCTTAGGTAAACCAAAATTTCTAGGTGTCTCCATTTAAGTAATAAGGCCCCAAATTTTAGATGATCTCCACTTTTCACGTGGTCGAACCCTTTCCAATGGCTTGAAGGTTGTAGTTTTGATGATTATGAAAAGCATTTAATTTGATTTGTTAAATACATTGGAACACTTGAAAATAATTTACTAAGGCTACCACATCATCCTGAGTTTTATTGAAGTACAATCCTTCCCCAAGTCTATCTAGAGCCATCCTGAGAGGTACTTTTTTCATTTAAAGAAATGAGGATAAGTATAGCCATATCTAGCAGATAGTAAAAGTTATAATTATTTAACAGAGGCACGTAAATTAGAGATATACTCATTGGGAACATGAATTTAAACGTACAATCTTAATTAAAATTTTCAGGAAACTCGACTACATAATCATGACAAGCAATTAATGACTAGAGTTAAGATGCTCAGATGGCTACTTCTATGTTAAAAACCTAATATCCTTTCCATTGTCATAAATGTACCGGTGGTTTAGATAGAGAGAGAGTGCCTACTTGATAATGGAGTCACAGTTGCTAACATTTGTGCTGGAAGATACAAGAGTCATGGCCTTCCGTGGGTCTATTAAACTGGAGCGCTGGAATAGGATCTTAAAATAACTATCAAAGGTCGTAAGGAGGGCCATGGAGAAATGCATAGGGGATATTCATTTTGACAATGAATTTACTCTCTGAACTAACGGATTAATTGTCGGGGGTTTCATTTTGCTAGCTTCATATGCTGGGTTTGCGAAAGAAGATATTATTAAGGTAGAAAAATCTATTTTCGTAGCTAAGGTCCTAGGAGGATTGGATAAAATAGTTTATAGCATAAATGTTGATCTCATGGTGCATTTTATGGAGAATATTATGAGGATGGAGATAGATAAGCCACAAGAGATTCCTAGAGGCAAGTGTCTTCCCATACTTCTAATCAAGGATGAGGTTTGTTTTGATATACATTGGCATGACATGAAACATAATATGGATTTCTTGTTTCAAGAAGTGCTTAAAACTAACAATGATAGGGACTGACTTATTTCATACTGGGAAAAGGAAGGCTTCATCATCCCTGATATTTTGAACAAAATGACCATGGAGGATCTTTGAATCATCGCACCATCTGTCAAATGATGTTCAAAACTACTGGGGGATGACAGTGATGAGGATGATGTCATCATCATTATGAGGAAAAATGAGGGAGAATGGAGCTATGATTGATTGCAGAAAGCCTAGTGCAAGAAGTGAAGCCAGAACTTCAGGCTGGTACATTAAACCTACGTTATACCTAATAGTAATTTTAGAAATTTCCCTAGCATGCCCCCAGTACTCCTTTTGAATATAGAAACTTAGAATGATATCAGAGGTCAAGTTAGGATATTTAGTTTGAGTTATGTACATACCTTCGTTATTTTGAAAAATGCTGTGAACAATATTAGCACTGTAACCGCTCTTATTTAATATACAAACATATAGATAAAAATACAAGACTATTTAAGATTATATAGAAATGATCAGCCTTTTATTTATAGGCTTTTATTTCCCTTCATGAGGCTATGAAATTCTACTGGAGTAGTATGTCTCCAATGATAAATAGTTTATTATTTCCACAAAAATTTTATGCCTAGATCTGTTTACAATTTCGATCCAAATAATTGGCATTTTCTAATATGCAGGTAACTATACTGGTATTGTAAATTGGAACATTGATCTAATAATCAGCATCTTGATACTTTGTTATCCTATGACAGATGAGCTATGGCCATTTGTCAACTTTTTTCTTTATCCATTAATGTGGTAACTTACACTTCACTTCTTAAGATTGAAATCGGATCCCATAAAATTAAAAGCCTCTAATCATTCTTTGATAAAAGGTTTCCAAAGCAGAGGGAGTTTTCCCCGGAGTCCTTCTGCCAGATGATATCTAATTTTAGGTTCAGAAGGTTAGGATGGCTAGGAAGCTTAGGAACATCATAGACATTTAAATTAAGCACTAAGACTGTCATATAGGTTTAAACTGTGCATAGGCATCTTTAATTGTTTCATCCTTCTCTATAGCTAACACTTGACTTTTGATTTTAGGGACTTAGCATTTGCTTTCTTTGATACCTTGTTTAGGCTCCTTATTGATCCAGAACTATCACTTCTCCTCCAAACCTTCTTTGCAGCCTTGGTAATTTTGGTATATTTATAGTCCTCTCTGACCTTAGAGTAGACTAAATTTAGGGGCTCGGCCCTACCTTGGCACCACTCTAATTCTCCCTCCTCATTCCCCGATGAATCCTTTACCTCGACTCTTGGTATCCCTGAGTCTCGATGGCGCTCGGTATCACGACTGTTGGATGGCCGCGATGCAATCTATAACTTCCTAGAGAGTTCAAGCTATTCCTACCCATTCTATGTCTTTTGCATCCTTAGTTATCTAAGAATATTTCTCCCATGAATATTCCTATTAAATTAGTTAGCGTGCTGCTTCTCAGATAGATTTTGATGGGGAAATTTCTATCAAGCGTCTGAAGTCTGTCCTTCAAACTTCCCAATCCATAGTTCTTAGAGCCATGTTCAGAATCTTAAGTAGAGAATTCTTGTCAAATTTAGATAGATACAGGGTTAACATGGAGATCCTTGCCATGTTCATAGCGACTACCATCTATGTAGAACCAAGAAAAGAGGAAATTGGGAAATTGTGTTTGCGAATCTTCAAGAAGAAATATCTTGGTAACATAAAAAAAATTATCGATAACATTAAACCTGACTGTACCATTACTATGCCCAAATTCTATGATCTTCCAACTATTAATGGAAGGCCAGCCCCGACTATCCCCATTATGATTGTTGAGGACTTTCATTTTTTTTTCTATAGAGAATCTGTCATTAAATGAAATCTTGTGTTCTTAATGACCTTCATGCACCTAAGGACCCCAATTACAGAGAAATGGTTCTACTCCTACTGGCATGATGATGATATTGGGGTTACTGATAGGATGTGCTTTGAGGACTCAAACTCTAAATAGATTCTTGAAGTATGGTTGGATGAAGGATATACTCAAAGAAATAAATGACCTATGACTACCTCTCCTACCGAGCATGTCTCTAGGATGGATGGAGAGGAGGACTGACCCCTTTGCTTCTCTCTTTATCTTACTTTCTTGTATGCTGAATATTGGGCTTTTCTTCCCCTTAGTTTTTGGTCCTTGTATTTCAATTTGATGAGATGAAAATGTTTGTTTTATTTTGAATTTGTTCTCATTCTTATTACTGAATTTTAAGATAAATAGAATGTCAGAACCCCCTTATGAAGTTATGATGAAAATTTCCTTGAATGTAGGTCTCGTAAAATAGTTTCTAATTATTTAATTACTTAATTTATAAAGTGACCTGGGTAATCAACTTGGAAATTAGCGGGCATTTAAAAACACCATGATCACAATATGATAAATGGTTAAAGATAAGTTATCTTTCTAGCTTAATTTATCAAATGCTTATAGACCTAGGACTAACTTAGATAAAAATCTTAAAGCAGCCACCCTTGATAAAGATATAAATGATGCTTATAGAAGGGATCAATGTTTGTATATTCATGAAGGATGGTGTTTCGAATATGTTTTCAATAATATGCTAAAATTCCAGTTTTCACTGTTCTCCACAATGATGCATTTTAAGAGCATATGATAATGTAGGTACCCTGATGATAATCTGAACAAGATAGGGTTAAATAAGAAAAATAGAAAAGAATACTGCAAAATTGAGAAGAGAAAATTATTGTTAAATAGGAAATTTAATGAAATCTATCAAATTTCAATCAGAATATGCATATTATGGATTCCTACTACATTGTAAAAGGAAGGAAGAAGGGAATTATTCTAACAACATATACCTACTTAAATAGGATTCAGGGAATATGGGAGGGTAAATGGAAGTAGGAATATTTCATACAAGTACAAAATAAACTCCTACCTGTTATATAGAACATAACAGTTCAAAGGTCAATAGGCACATTAAAGAAATTTTAGGATAGACCTATCCTGAGAGTCCCTTATACTGAAGTCTAAACATAGATGTTTGGATAGACCTCAAGTTAAGGATTATTAGTTTATTAATATCTCCTCTCTCCCTAATTATGGGTTGTTAACCTAGAATAGGGGCTCGATCAATGATGGAAACCCTCGCAGTAACATTAAAGCGTCCAAAAGAGAGATATACAGGTACAAATCGATAGAGAACATTACCCAAATTTATGTTACTAGTTTAAATGAATGATAGCCATATAATTCATAAAGCTTTAGTAAATATTCTTAAATGACTTCAACAAATCTAAATGATATACTTAATGATTTATTTTTGTAGCTAGGAAGATTATAGTTGATATATCAGATATATATCAAGATATAGGATGTTTTTCATCCCAAATAATGCACTCCTGAAATAAGAATGAAATAACTTTATAATATGCAATAATAGATCTTAAGGGATTTAGATGGGTATGCAAATGTAGATTTATAACTTT
>MU226486.1:1624008-1635028 GCA_018584345.1 Thuja plicata
TTACATATACATGAATAATAAATGTGTATATAAAAGATGACACAAATATAACATAAAAATGAAAATGTTTTATATATAGAAAGTATCAAAAGTATCTCCATATACAAATATGGCACATGTCATTTCAAAATGTCTATAAAATCAATGTTTCAAGGAGTACAATGTGGCATATATGTCATCTCAAAATGTGCCAAGTGGCATATCTAAATGAATACAACTAAAAATACATCCTATGTCGTAGGGGGATCATCAAAATGTAGCCTCTTTAAAGAATTATTTGGCTCTGATTGATCCTGCCTCAAAAATGAGTTCAATCCCAAGTTAGATTGCTTAGTTTATATGATTTGTACATATATTTAATTCATAATTCAAACACGAATTTAATTATAAATTATAAGTTAATAAAAAATATGTACTTGGCCTCTCAGTTGACTACCATAATCAAGTGTCCTAACATAAGTCTTTGGTACTGAACAGACAGTGCCACCAATACCAACTCCGACCTATAAATATATATTTGCAATAATGAGATTAGTAGAGTGGTGCAGGGGCCCAAGGTGCAACATAGAGTAATAAATTTACAAAATAGGATGATAGCATAATGAAATTACAAATTTATTGAACTACAATTAAACTTATGTCCACCGACCCCTCCTCTGGAATAGTGGGCTAGGTCAACCAAGATAGGAATGATTCTCGTGGGGCCTCTCTCACACTAGGAGTAACCTATGAGAGTAAACAAGATAGTCAATTATATATAAATGTACTTCATATTAACAACCCTAGTTACAAAATACAAATAACAATATGTAAAAATCTACGTACAATTGGGCTATCACCCTGAATCAAGATGCCTGTGATCCCAGGCTTCGGAACCTGTGTCGGGAAATCATCGTGAGCCACACCCTATACAATAAAGTGCATGTAAATTATTTATTACTACACACAAGCAAAATACATATGCATGCATAATTAATCTTAAACAATTAATTACCTTTCCTTTGTCAGGGCATGAGGAAGGAACCCCCTCATGCCCCACACTGACTTCAGCTGAGACCTACAAGAGTACAATAAGATGACAATATATTAGTAAATGTATGAATTTTATTGCTCTAATTGATAGAGATTTCATCATGCACACCAAATGATATAAAAAAAAACTAATGGGTACATAATTTATAATATACCATATAGGTGTCAAGGCCAAATGAAATGGCCGAAAGTGTGGAGTCATCCATCTGCCTCAAGTCCTCTGTCATCGACTGAACATAAATGGACCAAATATATATACATAAGTGCATGCAGTCATTAAAACTAATCTAAATAAATAAATTATTTTTAAATTAAATATGTCATGTGACAAATTTATTTATAATTTTTACTCTTACCGTATCAATAGGACTCCATGGCTCTACATACCCCTCCTCGGCACTCTCATGAGACGCAGATGCGCCATGAGGTGTTCTAGCCTCTGTAGATGCATCTCTTGTGTCCTCATCAATAACATACTAATATGCATCAGCATCAGTAAGTAGTCTGAGGCACAAATTCTTGCACATAATGCAATTATGGGGCACACATACATGTGAACTACTGCCAGATGTCGATACGCCAACATCATCCACATAAGGAGGCAACAATGACCTGGTCTACGTGATCAACTAATCACTTAGCATGTGAATGAACCTAATACCCTATGAGGCAGCCTCTACAATGATATCAGGATGCTGCACTGGAGGAGGGGGTACAACATCAATGGGGGGACAAAGGTAGTGGCCTTTTTGCACTGGGAAAATGGCCTAGTCTGAGGAGCTCCTCCGCCTACACCCATGTTGGGCCTCATGCTCCAATAATTAACATTGTGTCCAAGCAAAAACTCAACATACAATTTTTTTATGAAATAGAAAGGGAGCTCCAAATTTATATGGGGTGGTTTATCAAAAACCATCCACCAGAAATCCCAAAAGTGTGTGCACATTGCTTCATTTGTCCATCATTTTATTGATAATTTCAGCTTTTTGGGATCAACTTTTAATCTGGTTTTAGGATTAACAAAAAGGGAGGCTATATCTTCCTTAGTTATATTAAGGGCAGCAATCCCATCATGGTCAAGCCTGTCATCAAATTGGGTGTGCATATCATCACGCCAATGAAGAGGAGCATTATGTTGTTGCGTAAGGGTGTCAATGCTTTCAACAATGGTATTTAGGGTGGAAAGCATAGGAGCTAACATAGGTATATTTTGATACGTATTTTTGAAACCTCGTATAGTGTTCAAATTCTCTTGTATCAAATCCTCTAAAGATTGAGCGTTTTGAAGCAGTTTTGGATTGTTTTGGGGATCATTATTTGGTGGGGGAGGGTTATTATCTTCACTGTTGTCAGCTATGCCTAATTAAATAATATACAAATATAAACTTTAAATCGATTTCATATATTATTAAAAAAATCAATACAAAACCCTATTTTAACAAAAAAAACTACATTTAACATGAAAATGAAAAAAATTAATCAAGATATAGAAAGAATTTACTTACTAGATAAATTGTGGAGTTGAATTTGTTGTTGGAGCAATCAGGTATCTGAAAAAATCATGTATAGGATATTTCTAGCCGTTTTCCAAACCGAAAATGATGAGAGAAATGAGGAAAGCGGCTCGCAGGTTTTGATTTATGCCATAGGTTTCGGGTACCTACCCAAAAATATCATGTACCCAAAAAAATCCTGTACCCAATTAGGCTTGTGCTTTGGTGTCAGGTTTTCCTAGGTGTACTGACACCCAGGCCTACTAAAAAGTCAACAAAACTTTTCATGCGCGTTTGGACGAGTGAAAAGGGGATTTTTTCACATCGCCACTTTTTAGCCCCCCATGATCTTGCACATACCCCACAACATCATAGAAGTAGAAACACACTACTCTATCTATGACTAAGAGATGCGAGCCATAATGCATGCTTTAGTCTAATTTCAAAAATACTTGGTTTGTGGGAAATTCATGGTAAAACAAATCACAATAGCTTACGCTTCTTTTTGAGTTAGAAGGACCTTAATGATAGACAACAAAAGTGGGCGAGTAAAATACAAGATTATGATTTTTATATAGAATATGTGTGTGTGCACCACATTGTGGACCAAAAGAGTGGACACACCTTTAAAAAAATTTCAAATTTTCAATAACCCGATCAGGTTATTGAAAATTTAAAATCGTTCTAGGCTTGGTAAACAAAGCCTAGAATATATTATAAAAAATTTAGTGCGCCCCAAAACCCGATCGAGTAATGAGGAATTTCTCATAACTCGATCAGATTATGTGACTCATTGAGTTTCTAATAACCCGATTGGGTTAGGAGATACATACCAAAAATAGAATAGCCCGCAGCTTAGGCCATTTTTTAACGCCTAAACCGCAGAGCAGAAGTGTGGAGGAGGTTAAAAAGTAGCAAAAACCGATCGTGTTTTGCACAAAACATAATTTAAAAAATATTTTTAACCAATGGTACCCCGTAACAAAGGTAAGTTTGTTTGTTTTTTTTGTTTTTGTTGGCTTTTTTGCAATTGTAATCAAATTAGGTTATTTTATTGATTTTTTGTTTTCTTTTATTAATTTCATTCCAAATTCATCAAACAACCCAAAAAGATGAAAACAAAAAGTCAAGACCACCCCCCGTAGAAGCACCATCATCACCACATGTAAACCCTCAACAATATTCACCACCCATAAACCCTCAACCACAATCTCCACCCGTAAACCCTCCGCAAAATTCTCCTCCTCCACAACCATCACCACCCATAAACCCTCAACCAAAACCTCCACCTGTAAACCCTTCACAAAATTCTCCTCCTCCACAACCATCGCCACCCATATGCCCTCCACATGTATCGTTAGGTCATGTAGATGCATTACAACAAGACCTTATGCAATGCCTTAACCAAAATAGTGCACAAATTAATATATTGGTCAATAGGTTGAAGGCTTCCGGTCTTTAGCATCACTCTACACTCACTACTACATTATAAAAATGTCCAATAGTGAAAATGAGGTATCTCAAGAGGTGAAAAAATGGGGTTCATAAAGGGATAGGTGTCATACATTTTATGCTGATGGTTTATCCTATGAGGATGTGAAAAGAAAAGGCATAGAAAAATGTGACATATGTGCCCTTTTCATCGATCCTAATAATAGCAATTCCATACAAATTAATAAAAAAATGATTTCCTATATATTGGTGTGTTCATGGGGGGATGAAATCAACTTTTTGGGATAGGTGGTACATGGTATTTTACTAACCACCTTGTAATAATAACGAGGTTCCTTTATATTTTTTGAGGAAGCTATACTGTGAGTTTATCATTGGCAAGAAGCCGAATTACTTTTACTTTCATGAGGTCAAGGGTAGAGAGAGAGGCTCTGCGTAGGATAGACCTAGGGCACATAGGATTACTCGACCACAAGAGAGGATGCATACTTTGAGAAAACCCCTCATTCATGTTGTGGTCCTAGTAGTGGTTAAGGAGTCTATGGATATATAGACTCTTCCTGCAGTTGCATCATTGACTAATGTCATTATCCAGCATGGCACACAATTAGTTGGAGAGGATGGATCAGTGCCACCTCCATCTTCATCAGATGTGCCATTAGGATCATCCCATCCTACGCCAGCTCAATCACCATCAGATGCACCATTAGGATCATCTCATCCAGTATGAGATCCGTTATCATCAGATACATTTCCAGGGTTAGCCCAGTCCATTGAGCATATCTGCATTAGTTGTAATGGTATATGTGATGGGGTAGACAGCCAGGTGAGTGCGTATGGTTCAACATCCCATTCATTTGTACATTGTAGAAAAATATGTCAGGCATCCACTACTGAGGATGTGGCCCTCACATAGGATCTATTGTCGATGGTGTATTGTTTAGAGCCGACACAGGTTTGTTTAAATTTGTGTTTTGACATGTTATTTTAATTAATTACCTAAATCTGTTAAAAATAAATAAAATTTTATGTATAGAAGAATGTAAATTGATACATGAATAATATACATTGCAGGGTGCAACTGGTGGTACAAGCACACCAAGGAGTGCTTGTTATAGTACACATAAATGGGTAGCTCATACACCTGAGGTAATGTTTTATAAATATTCCTAAGATAGAATACTACGTTATTTTGAAAATATCATATCTTAATAATTTGTATGGTGGTAACTTAGTGTATGTTTATTTTTGATTTCTTTATGGTCAAAGAATTTTTTTCTAATGTAATTCAACTCAAGGAATTCACTTCCTAGTCTAGCCATCATGACTCAAATTGATTTGAACTCCTGCCCTCTATCCTTGCACTCAATTCAACCAATGTTGAAATCATACATAGACTCATATCCCAACCAATCACTTATTGGATTCTAAATCAACCTTGAACATCATTCGGAACATCCAACCATCATTCTTTTACTCTTATTTCTTGTTCAAAATCTTGAATACAATCTGTGATTGTTCATTAATTTTGATTATCCTTAATCCTTCAATACACATCCTTGGCCTTCTGAAGACTCCCAACATATATGATGTAGAGGTGGTGGTTGGTGACCTCATTGATCATGTCTAACAATAATCAACCTCCTATTTGTAACAACTTCTCACTTCCAAAGCCCCCTCAAGGACTCACCTTCTAGGCTACCCCAAGTGCTCCTAGTGCTTCCCAATCACCATATCTTCACTCATGACTTAAACCTTCATTTAAACTCCATAAATAATCTCCTTATGGCCTATCTACCATGTTCCATCAACCCATTAAGTCTAGATAATCAATCCCTTACCCAACTCTCACATTCAGCCCTTAAAGCTAATAGCCCATGCCAATCACTATTTTTCCCTTTTCTCCAACATTCCACAAATAACTAAGAAAAATAAAACATGATTCAAATAGCCTTTTGGGATCTTTAAATCCTCCCCAAGATTTAGTATATACTCCTTTGTACCATACCCAAGATCCAATACTCATGTAACCTCCAAACTAAGCCTAATTCTCCTCATTTACAAAGTAACCCCTGACTCCACTTACTCTCATGACTCCAAATGCTGAAATAATCCTTCTAGGGATTAGGAAACAACATATTTTAAACTCTCCAGGGCTCTATCCTTTATCTATATCCTTAGCCACTAAACCCTCACTTCTAGGATTACACACCTAGGGTCTGATCAAAAGGACCTCTCCAATCCACTCCAGGCCAAACCAACTGCATACACACTTTACTATAGAGCCCCACATGTAGAATCCATCACAAAACCCCTTCATCCTCAAAGAAATACACCATCCTTCTCTAACTGTGCCTACAAATTTGTTAAAGAATAGTCTTGTGTGTGAAAGAAGAGTACAAAATTTAATATTTTAATAATGGTTTGTAAAATTTGATTATAAACTTGTGATAATAGATCATTTGTGGAATTCAAGTGAATCATATTATTCATTGTAAACTATTTCTTAAATATATTTATTTGGTTTTTTATAGGGCTTGTCAGGGGTTCAAATTTCTTAGATTAAGGATGTCACCCTTTCTGCCATTGACTTTGGCTTAGAGAGCTATGTGCTATCATTTTTCGCACATGTCTTTTTTATATTTTTAATTGAATGCATGCGGTATTATATTATTTCTCTTACGTTAATTTTTTTTTTTTTAGCCTACCGCACCAAGCTCGAGGTCATAGGAAAGTGGAATAAATCATCAGTGACATTGAAACAAAAAAGGTAATTAAGTCCAATTTTAGTATATTTTTTGAAATGTATTATGAACATTTCAATGTAGTGTATATTGATTAATGCACTTGACTTGTTTATTGTATACATGTACAATCAATTGGGGTTCACTGAACTGATGAATACCCCAAACACTGCTGATGTTCAGGAGAGGGAGGAGGTAACACGTTTTCATATTTACTTTCAATTTCATTCTTGTTTGTTCAAAATATTTTAGAAATCATGTTCCTCTATTAGTACGTCATTTTCTATGAATTTTCATACAGGAATTGGTCATAGCTTCCTTAGATGAGGCGAACCCTTCTCCACTTCCTATGGATCCCTTGCCTAGCACAAGAGATCTAGTTGCGGTATGTATTTTCATTTTAGTCCATGCATTTTTTATTTTTTAGTATTTTTGATTTATAACATGTATTTTGTATTATTTTTTTCTATTATAGGACCCTTCACCACTGCCCGTCATTTCTTTTCCTGGCCATTTTTATAGGAGTCCCTCTCACCCACTATAGATCCCATTTTGTTCATCAATCATGTCCCAACAATGGATCCTATTGGGTACTCAATACCCTCTCCATCAATGACTGTAGTTGTCAATTTATTTTTGCCCTCAATACAATGATACAAAAAGTAATCAATACCTTCCTCATTGTTCTCATCTGCAACAACTGCATATACATGACCTGCAATTTATAGAGGGATAAGTTAACACCCTAAACACTTACGAAATTGAGAAATTACCTCATTCAACAAGGTCAGGTATGTGACCAAAATCTGTTGATGCTTCAAACTGGCTTAATTGTAGTGCTCTAGGAAGTTGATATGTATCAAGCAGTTGCAAAGGTGTATAAGATCATTCATCAACCCACTATTTTGATTTGCAATCCTCCCATACAAAATTCATACAAGACAAGCAAAAATGTACCTTTATTCTAGTATAAATACCGAATGATGCTGCATTTGAATGTCTAAATGAGTGCATGTCACTTGATCCTGTAAGTGTACAACAATCTAGATAGTTTCCAATGTTAGACTTGTTTATAAACCAAAAAAATTGATTAACTTCATTACCTGTTCCCATCATAGAGTTGCACCATTGCACAATTGTTTGTGCATTTATTAACTCTGCACCACCTTCTTACTTCAATTCCTCTCTGGCAAGAGCTCTTTTTGCACATGCATCCAAACCATCATGCTTGCCTTTTCCATGCCCCACCTTCGTGAAATTCCAAAAATGTTGAACGCCACATGTCACGTGCATCCTACTCATCCAATAGAACATCCTTTCATTCTTGAATTGTGAGGTGCAATTATCTGACCATATTATGTGTTGGTTGTACTCAATACCTCTTTCCCTTACATTATCATAGAAAATTTTGAAGCAATCTTGCACAAACTCTGATGAATGTGTACAATCATCACCGATGTAGAAGTGATATTCTCTTAAAACCTTTCTATCTGCGTTTGTGCTATCATGTGCATGCAATAATACTATATGCACAAAGATTGTCACTTGTATAGAATGGTAATAGACTACTTGCACTTCATTCTGACGTTTAAGTGTATAATTCTCAGTAAAATCAATAATGGAGACAATAATACCAAGGGGACAAGTACATCCTTACATGTCTTGAATTTCTCATCAAACCACCTAGCTCTATGTGAATGACGTATCTACTGATAAACTAGTTTCTCTTTAAATATCTTCATTAAATCAGCTACGCATATATCATTTTTCACTAACTCACACCTCTTAAGTTCTTTTCCATCTTTTAGACCACAAGTTATTGTCTTGTATTTTCCAAAAGAAACTAGTGTATTTCCAATCACATTTGTGCTCTCTAGATGGTGACATATCCGCAAATTTCTCATACCACCACATGCACTACAAGATCCATTCATACACATCATCTTATAATAAATGCAACCATCATCTCGATTTCATAATACACTTGACATAAAATCTCTTGATGACGTAGGAGGTTCTTGAAGATCATATTCCTGCAAAATAGTGTTGTTGTGCAAAGTACAACAAACATGATGATATATATCATAATGCATGGAAAATTCAATATGTACCCTGCAACAACATGTAGTATGCACATGATTAATATTGACATAAAAGGGTTTTGTCATTTCAAAAAATCTTTGACTAATTTGAATTCGAGGAAACCTTTGGAGGAATATTTCATAAAATTGTGTTTGTGTCATATCCAAAAAGTGTTTTGGATGTGGCATATGATTTATAGTTCTAATTCTCCTCCTAACAATGTCTCTTTCATTGTGTGAAACCCTTGTGTTGTCATGCCAAAACTTTTCAATTAATGATCTCAATGCATCAACGACAACCTTTTCCTTGTGTGGGAGTCTACCCGAGAATGACAAAAGAGAATTAGTGTTTGGATCCTCAATACCCTCTTGCCTTTGTAAGACTCTTTGTAATGTTGATCTATCTATCCTTAATGACTTACTCGTTTTCCTTACATACGAGGATTTTTCATTTCCTTTCCCATTATAGTTGATGTGAGGACACGTCGAGTAACATTAGCATCTTTACTACGTGATTTTCAACCAATGGATTGGTATGCATTGAATAGAATCCTCACAATGGTTCTCTCAGTATTCTTTTCTTATTTTCTCAACCCCACAATTTTCATTGTCTCTCTAAATTTTAGATTCTTAATCATTTCAACAACTACTTGACATCTTCCACTTTGATTTAATTTTTCAAATTAGTTATTCCAAATATTTTTAACAATTATTCTACAATTTTGTTCTGAATTTTTATCATGCATTGGCCACAGAATATTTTCATCAATGTCAATTAGAAACTTTGGTTTTCTACAAATTATTCTAGGAGGTGTTAACACAGTGCATGCTCTACATTTTCATTAGATGAATTAGGTGCATTTATCCCCATCAATTCAATTGGTGTATGTTAATGATTTTCATTTTCATTATGTGCATTTTTTTCATTAATGACATTGAATTGAAATGGTACATTTTTCACATTAACATTAGCATTTTCATCACTTATGTTTCTTGCATTTGATGATGTACCTTGTCATATTCTTTTCATGCGCTCCCTTTGTCTTTCCTTTTATGTCTCTCATTGTTCAATTGTTCCTCTTTTGTTCTTTCCCATTGTTCGTATTGAATGGACCCTATGAATAATATTATGTGAACATCAAATACAAAAAATAATAAAAAATCAACTATTTTCTTGAAATGAGAAATTACAATGATAAAATAACATTAAAAACACAAATAAAAAACACAATTTTCAATCATTGCAAAGAAAAACATGCAAAAAAGTGCAAACATGTTTGTTCCTATTGTAAAACAAAAGAAAACAGTTGTGGAACCTCTAAACAACTTGCAATGATTGTTTTAAGACCGTTGAACCAAACAAAGCTCCTAATTCCACAAAACCCAATTGGGTTCAAAACCCAATCAGGTTATGAGAGAGAGAGAGAGAGAGAGAGAGAGAGAGAGAGAGAGAGTAAAATTTCACTCACTTGAAACACCTATGTACTAGGAGGGTATTAAATTGTAATAACAATGTATGAAAGGTTGGAAGATTGCAGAAAAAATCATGGATGGCCATTGAAAGAAGCAAAGGCAACCATTCGGCCATTTAAAAAAATTCATGGACGACCATTGAAATAAGCTATTTTCTTGGAGGGAAGAGCATAAAACTTTTGCTAATTTGCAATGGCCTGAAGAAAAGGGAGCAACTCTACTTCCAGATCTATTTCAGGTTGCCCATCTAGACAGTTTGGTGAAGAAAGGTGTTCATTTTCTGATTCCTACTACTCGAATTGTTACCAATTTTTGCCTACTAAATACTGTGAAGATTACCATACATGTCTTTTATACAAACTTTGTGGGGTGAACGAAGAAAACAAAATACTTACAGCAGCGGGTGAGAAACAATTTGGAATTACTGAAAATCTGCAAGAAGAGATGAGATTATTGCGAGAAGATGGGGAAAATCAACTTGGTCAAAATATCCAAGCCCTGAGACAAAAAATTACATCATTGCATGTAGAGAGCGAGAACCAATAGGGAAAAATTCAAATAATACAAAAAGAGATCAAAATATTGTGTGCAGAGGAAGCAAAACAAAGTGAGAGTGTAGAAGAGGAGATTGGGTTACTTCAGAAAATCTCAGGTGAAGCATTGGCTAATCCAGATGTTACACTCTATGCTTCTGATGGTTCAACATTTCAAGCTCTCTCTCTCTCTCTCTCTCTCTCTCTCTCTC